>WEDG01010684.1:0-63828 GCA_017591395.1 Schistocephalus solidus | reverse complement strand
TGAGGCACGCTATCAAAGGCCTTCTTGAAGTCTATGTACACTGCGTGCACTACATTTCTTTCATCGACCGCTCGATTCCATCGTTCCATCTGCATATCTAGCTAGCACCTTTGCTGTCAATCATATTTCACTTGTTTCATTCATATAAACTTTGGGTATGACTGGCCGATGACGTCTGATAAGCCAGAAATAGCTTAGTATCCCTTATTTTCGTCGGTTATATCATCCTGAATATCGCAAGTCACTTTTTGACTCCTGCCAGGGTTCTAGAGTGAACCCAATTGCAAAACGGTATAATCGAATCCTACAACTATTTTTTGGGTGTCTATCTACCCCTGCTAATATTCAAAATCCAAAATGACAAGCCAGCACGCTTGTGGTGCCTTTTTTGTAAATCTAATTCCATCTGTGAAATTTATTCATATATATATACTGTGGTTGGGCGTCACTGGTTGCTAAGGGTTAGAATGCCATTAAATTGTCATTGCCTTTGTTAGTTCCACCTTATCATTTCTGAGAGACAGGGTCATGATATTTGAGGGCCAGACCCGATCAAAAAAAATCTATCACTGTGGAATAAACATACGATTCCCATTCTACAAACAAGTAGTACTTAAAGTAGTAAGCATCCTATATTGTGGAGCCAATGTACAGAACGTCCGATTAGGTTCTTTCAAATATCAAAGAGTGTCATACAACTGATTTTTCTACTGCTACGTGACAAAGCAGCGCGTGCATATGGACAGCTGTATTTTGACCATCGAAATCTGAATATGCTTACCGCATGCTCCACAATATGATGTTACAGGCATGATGTCTTACACGACATCAAAAATCACTCTCTAATCGACTTGCTTATTTTAATTTCTTAAAACGAAATATCGGAATTTTTTGGGAATAAAATGACTTTCTTGTGTGAATTTTCCAATCGGGTACACCAGTTGGTCTTAACACAAATAGGAAGTTTAACAAAACAGTTAACTTGAAACATTGCCTTATGCAACATTTTGTCATTAGTCAAAGTGTAAACCAAAAGATGCTAGCTGATTTTCATTATCCGGTCGATAGCAGCTTCTTTCACCTTTACCTTACTTTGGGATATTTGCACATTAGCACATGCTTATTTATGCATGCCTGCTGGAAATAACGGCCCTTACTTGTTGGGCAGGCACTAACGATGTGGGATTTCTCACACGCACGTGTGTTTCGTGTGTCCAGGGTATGCACAGCTACCAATAATAAGTGGTCATGTCTCTTCCCTACTGTATAATGTTCCTGTATAGGGTTGGAAAGACAATTTCTCGTTTGTCCATTCAGGATTGCATCACAACTTGCACACTGTATTTTGGAGCTGATTTATTTTATGTTAATGTAGGCAACCCTATCCTTGGTGTGTATAATCTGGGTGTGCAAAGTAATTTGAGACTTCTGTGCTATCCAAAGCAGGTGTTTATTGAGCTGTCTTTCGACTAGATAAGATAAATTGCTTCAAAATGCAAGGGTTCACAAGCTCGTTTGTTTTGGCACTTTTAAATGCTATTGCCGCATGTATCGACGAATTTATTCGGAAGGATACCCATATCGTTAATAGGTATTGCATCTCTGTCTGATAAAAATAATCGTCAGAGTTGCGGGTTTTTCCTCGATTTACGAGACTCTAGATAAAACGGCTTTTTGTGAGAGGCTTGTTTCTTACTTTAAATGTACAAAATTAACTTCGGATGTGTTTCTTTTGCGATACACTGATGCATGGAGTGATCCATTAGTTTTTCGGTCGATAAGAACACCTGGAAATGGGATTTGACTACCAACCTCGAACTGCAACCTAAATAAAATACCTGGAAGTATACAGTTTGCAGTTTGCGCAGCAGATGTTATTAATTTCTCTTGACGATAAGAGTATTTCCAAAAGGTTTGGTTTTAATTTGCGAAGAGTCATCGATTGACCCTTTTTAATAGCAGCATCAAGGCCAGTAACATAATTTTGCGTACTTAAGTAGGTGCTTAAAAGCATGCATAATGCTGGTTTGAATATGTAACTGTTCCACTTACGTAATATTTTCTATTCATGTGAAGGGCGCAGCATATTTACACACAAAAATTATTTTTGTACCATCAGATCTTATCATAGCCATTCTGACGAATTGGCGATTGTATATGCCAAAGAAAAGATATCACCGTCATTTTGTGGTTTTACGTAACAGCGCCTCCCTGTTAGGATGAAAGTTAGCAGTAAAGTTAATTTGAATCCAATTTATGTTGGACTGCATCTGTGGTGTTTGCCATTATAACGACCTTTATTGAGTCCGTTCCAGGCAGCGATTACTTACTGTGAAAAATGAGTTGAAACGTAAATCTAGGCAGGAAACAATTCCCACGCAGGTTATTTTTTGTGGCCAATAAAAAGAAGTCTTCTAAATGTAGAACACAGTCCCGATTCCTTACAATTTGGTGTGTCATTATGAGACCACCTCAAGAGGGAGAAGGTTAAGTGCATCAATTCTGCGTTCGTATGATAAAGACTTAAAAACCTTAACAAACTTTTTGCTGCCATCCATTGTACCATTTCCGGGAGCTTGTAATCTTTTTCCAATCACGATCATAATGTAGATCTGTTACTCAATTAAATTAAATTTTTGAGTTAAATGGGCATGAGAAATCAAATATTCTCTTTGTACAACTTAAATGCAGTGTTAATACAAACCATGCGGGGCAGTTCTTCCTCCGGCTCATTTTTGAAGAAATTAAACTCAGGATTACCTTAAAAACTTCCCAGCGATGTTGAAATCACAACGCATCCCAAAAAGGTAATTCCATAGTGCAATAACTCTGACAGACAAGAGGAATTTGCACTTTTCAAGCCTCGCCGGCGGAAGGTACAATTGCAATAGGGAACTCAGAGATTGTTCATGATGGCAAATTCAAATACGCTTTAAAAACCAGGCAACAAACCAAATTCCTTCAAAATTTCTGTAGGACACTCTTTTGCATTTCACTTTTAACTCAAAGGGAACAGATTTACATTTGTAAGAGGTTTATATTCGGCAAGGAAGTTTGAATCTCAATCACCTTGATGCCTCTCCTTCGAACACTTTTGAGACATTTCTGATCTTGAATTGTGCGCAGGCTTGTGAAGCATCTCCAAGAACCACGTTAGTCTTGGAAATTGGGATTTCATGCCTGCTCCTTGAACATATGCGGAGATATTCACAGTTTTTACGTTACCCTTTGGGGCGACTATTTTTGAATTTCCAATGCGATTTTAGGATAGGTTCCCGACGTGGCAGTTGCAAGCCACGTTGCTTAAAGAGACAGAAACCTTACCAAAAGTGCAGTACGTGTTCAAAGCCTGAGCGCGAAATCCGTCATGACGACTTATCTATCAATTAGCTCCCTTATGACCATCATATACGATAAAGTGCAATTGTACAGGTAACAGAAATAAGTCCAGCCGATCATCCTAATTCGGTCAGAATCGACAGATTTTCCAGTGTGGATGAATGCACCATTTTGATTAAGAAGCTCATTAACGCTTGACGGCATGTTTTGACACTCCAAACAGCTTGGCAATGTCCAATACGTTTTCAGCAATGGTGTTGAAGCGTACATAGATAACAATCTCGACTTTATTTGAGTCTGCCTGCAATTATACGATTTAAGAAATGAAAGGTGATTCGTAAAGCTGGTAAGGACATACTAATTTCCACTGGAAACGTTTGTCACCATACGGTTTTACATCAAGGCCCCAAGGTTTAATCGATCTTGTGCTAAGCAAAGTTAAATGGCGCCCTCTAATTTACAAATGTGGTAGTCAAATTAGTCTGATTTTTGTCATGCATAGGTGCTTCCCTTGCATATATCAACAGTTAAATTGTATTCTTACAATATGTCAAAGAAGAGTTTTTATAGAACCAGTTAAACAAACATGTCCGTTTAAAAAGAAGTGAACAGTAATCTTATCCTTTTTGCCAATGTTTATTTTGCATTCAACGATTTCCATGATAACATAGACGTATTCAGTTGTAAAGACCCATAACCATTATTAAACTAACCCAAGATTCCAAGGCAATATTCCTCATACTTTTTCTTCAAATTAATCTACAAAAACAAAAATTATATTAAAAATCCAGAGCAGAAGTAGGTAATTTGCTCTGATTGTCAGTCACAAAATATGTTAACTGGGTGGCATTAGCGGTGACGAATAGATGACCTGCTGTTTCAGGTGGTGGGGTTGCCTGCTTGGGAGCATTGAAGACCGTAATATTTGAGAGCAACGTTTTTAATGAACACAAAAGAAGGTCATTTTCAAGCCCTGATTTGGCTCTTTTGATGGAAAACTGCACCTGAAAGACGTTAACTAATCATTCGGATCCATCTGTAGACCAGAGTTGAAATTGTTCAAGCTCCCGTATTCTGGGATAATTGCGGCCTCACGGCAATGTTTTACGGCAAGCAAGTCCAGAATGTACGTTTTCAAGCATTGAAACGGTCAGAACGAATATGAGCTCGGGATGTGCGTTCTTGCAAGAAAAATGATGTAACAAAACACAGCGAGCTGCCAGTATACTTTTAAAGAATGCGGCCTTAGAGTTTCCATCAATATTTCTCATCCGTTTGTACCAGGCAAACATTTCTGACAGTCTTAGTCATATCTTGACAGGTCTGTTTTTGAAAGGGTCACAGATCATTTAGAGAACGTTGTAAGAAATGAATGATATCATGTCAGTAAGTCAATTGCACAAAACTTAGGCATTAATTATTTCAGGTAAAGATGCTATAACCGAATTAAAATAGAAATGTATTCAAGTGAGTTAAAGGTTTCTGCGGATTCCTGCTCAACCTACGGCATTTAGCCAGATATACATCTGGGAAGAACTTACCCTCATCTTCGTTCTCACATTCTTCTTTGCACTCAAGTGTTCCATACAGTAGTGCCCTTTCATGGTACATAGCACACACTTCTGACTATCTTCGTCACATCTGAAATGGTCTGTTTTCCAAGGGGTAGCTGGTCATTTCGAGAACGTTAGAAGAAATGAATGATATCGCGTTAGTAAGTAAATTGCAAGAAACGCTGGCATAAACTACTTAAGGTTAAGTACCTAGTATGGAATAAACATAAGTCAAATAAGTCGGCCGACCGCACACCTCATCTGATTGGAAGTGCTATCTCGTCGAATTAACCGCAGACCTTTCTACCTCTGTCGAAAAATCATTCTTGAAAATTCCATAACAGATTATTGGTGATCCTAAAAATGAATGCATAAAACATTTCTATGCATTCTTTTAAGCTGCTTTATTTCGTATTTTGATATTATTAAACCCCAGCTAGCAGGCTTTTTTCACTTAAAACAAACTCTCTATTTTTAAATGCAACTGTCTTAGCATGGAACCGAGGAGACTGACTGGGCACACAAGAAGTGCTTTACCAATAAAACCTTATTATGCAAACAACACTGACTGGGAGTTTGTGAGAAGGTGGCAAACGGCTTCAAAAGCATTCCTAACGTACGAAAGCGCTCGTCAACATTTGGGGCCTGGTTAAAGATTTTCTCTTATCGCGTTCATGTATTTAGCGGCCGATAAAGATGCGCGTGTATTGATTTACTTTGGTAACAACACGTCAAATATATTGTTGTTCAGGAACGTTTTCTTACAGGTCATAAAATGTGTCTAGACATGCCGATATAGTGCTCTTTCGACACTGCGTTTGTAGCTGATTGGGACGTTGCTGCTAAAGCTCAGTACGTGCGTCATATTTGTCAATTTCCTAAGCATATTCGCTTACAAACCACAAAAGCGTATCTCCATATATCATCACAGGGCAGAAAACAATGCATGAGATCAATATGTTGAGTCTTACGTCGTTGCCGTAGTAGAACTCAACTGAGACTGTTCACTGCTGCAGATAATTGCGAGTATTATAATGCTCAAGATCATAAAGTTTCCTTTTGTCTCATATACATACTCCTTATTTTAGATGTAAGCAATGTGTCTCATAACAAAATTGCAATTAATCGATTTTTTACAAACTATGACCATTAACGTCATTTAAAACACAAACTGCGTCTCATTCCCGTTAATTACTGCAATCTCAGCGACTATTTTTTGCCTTGTTTTTGGTATAAATGGGAGAATGTTGCGATCAAATTGTGGTTTTTAGTGTAAAAACACCTGAAGCTTTCAATTATTGTCACGTTGGAAATTTCATGAGGTCATTTGTCGAGAAAAAATAAGAACATCTTTCTATTAGGACGTAAAGAAATATACTGGTCACTGTATAAATGCGTCCACTGCGTGCATTAAAGTGTTTCAGTAATCCGAATACAAATAGGTATACTTATGGAGCTAAAAAAGCCTATGATTGTTGAATTTGCGGGATCCGACAACGTCATTTTCTCTTTATATATTCGGATATTTACATGCTTTCAACCATACCAGAGTTCACTGCTGCAAACAGCACTGCCTGGGAGTGTTGTAGGAATGTCGTCAACGGCTTCCGAGATATTCTTAACGTACGAAAGTGCTCGTCAACATTCGCGGCTGGTTAAATATTTTCTCTCATCAGGTTCATGTATTCACCGGCAGAAAGTATGCGCCTGAATCAATTTGACTATGGAGAAACTTATAATAAATTGTTGCTCTAGAACTTTGTCTTCCTGGTCTGTTAAATATGTCTAGACACGCCAAAATAATGCCCTTACACCACTACGTTTGTGGCTGATTGGGAAGTTGCTGCTAAAGCTCAGTACTCGCGGCGTATTTGTCACTTTTCAGAGCAATTTGATCTCCATATATCCTCACAAGGCAGATACCAATGCACGAGATCGAGATGCTGAGTCTTACGTCGTCTCCGAAGAAGTACTTTACTGAGACTGATCGCTGCTACAGATATTGGAAGTATAAGAATGTAAAAAAAGCATACATTTCCTGTTGTCTCATATACGTGCTTCTTATTTAGAAGTAAGCAATCCATCTTCAAACGGAACTGTCAGGAATTTTTACCCTTAAAGTCATTATAAACGTGAACTGCGTCTTAGTTCCGTAAATTAATTCATTCTTTGCGATTAATCTTCTCCGTATTTAAATATGAATGGTAGAAGTTGCGAAAATGTAATGGTTTTTTAGTCTAATGACAGCCATGATGTTGGGTCATTGTAACGTACAAAATGTAATCAGGCCATTGTCTAGATGAAGTTAATAATATCTTTTTATAAGCACGTATATAAATGTACTGGCTGCTGTCTTAAGTGTTCAGTAATCCGGTTACAGATACGTATACTTAAGGAGGTAAAAAAACCTATGAGTATTGAATTCGGGATCTGAAAACGTCATTTTACTCTTTATATATTCAGACAAGTACATGATTTCAACGAAACCATAGTTAACTTCCGAATTATGCTTACGATAGTGGTACTCTGCTGTGTTCTTTGTTTTGCCCATGTAATTGATATATATGTTTAAAATGAAATATAAATAAAGAAAGCAATTTCACTCACTGTCCTCTTTGCACGTCGCTTTACAAGCTGACTCTGCCACACAATCTTCCTCTCCATCACTGCAAGGCACACATTGCTGGGAGCTTTGGCTACATTTGAAATGGTCAGCAGTTGAAGCGGTTGCTGCTCATTTGATGACAAAGGAAAATTGGGAAATGTTTTATTAGGAAGTTAATCGAAATATAATAATAATTATCAGTTTTATTTTAAGGATATATAGTGGATCATAGTCAATGCCATAGAAGAAAAAATAACGTTCACCGAAATAACTATCTCTACTGCGTTGAAGGCACAGAAAATCATATGCAGATTCCTACGTAGGATTCAGAATTCATAGAAAACTTGGCACTCGAAGAAATGCATGGATTTCTTTTGCCGCTTTCGAAAGTACCACGGCCTTGTCAATGAAAAAGACTGAATTTCTGTCAGTAGTATAATTGCTAGCAGCGAGCAGTCTATTTGGTAGGGTTGCATGCCAAGTCGCATTTCTGTTCGCATTTTCAAAGTCCTGATGCATCGCTAAGAAAAGTTGTCTTAATTTCACGATGTCATTCATGATGCCGAGTTTTATCTAATATTCTCCTTCATTTTGCCCATATTAATAGAAGCGGAGTGACAATATTCAGGAAATAGTCAGAATGACGGGGATAGGAGCTCTAAAGCAAGATATAAATTAACCTGTCATTTTTGATTATATTTCGAACTGATCCATATAGTCTGTCTCACAAAGATTAAAAGGATGGATAAGGGTGAAGTATTTATAGGGCGCTGTTGCCAGGCCACTGCACGCCAACCATATTTGGAAACTTTCAAATTTATTTATTATTGTCTCATATAGGCACTCGTTATTTTAAAAGGAAATTTTCACATCTCAATTGAAATTGCAACAACCCATTTTGTCAGCAAGGCTGGCCTTTAATGTCATGATCGAGAAAAACTGGGTCTCTGCGGATGATTATTGCTTATTTTTCTCCGACTGGGAGACGTTTCAATCAAAGTTTGATTTGTGTGTGAGAAAAATTAGTATTGTTCTAACATCTCTCTGTGCATTGCTCTGACATTTGTTTTGCATATAGAAAAATAAAAATTAGCAATTACTATCATGTTGATATATCAATCAGGAATGTGGCCTACCTTCACAAGCCTGATAGCATTTTTTCAAAACGTTATGTGGTTGTGCTTCTTTCGGTAGGGTATAGAATAGAGTAGATACGCACGTTGAGAGGTTCGGGTGGCAAATGAACCTAGAATGCGCACGTGTTTGCTTATCTGAAATAAACATCGAAATTGTAATGTGACAATTTTGAATGCAATGTTTGATGCACCTCTCATTTAGCAAATAGTTCACCTTTCCATACTGCTTGACATTCGAGATAGCATTTCATGAACCCGTCAACGGTGCCCTTCATGGCAAATGGGAAGCAATCCTCATTCTCAGACTTGCAGATGTCAACTTGAGCTGCTATCCTTCTATTGCCTGGAAACAAAAATGAATAAAAATATTTATAAAGGCGTTGACTACACGTGTTGCATATAACTTTGCATAATGTGCTAACGAATTGTAATTCAACATAATGCTTGATTGGTAAAATGCATTAAATTGTTGATCTGGTAAGTAATATTAATAAATGTATCATGTCCAAAAGAGTTGTATACAGATTGCGCCATTACTTCTGATTTAAACAGCTAGTATTCTTACCATTTTTGAGCAGATGGCATACTTGCAGGCAACCTGTATAATCGAGGAAGTGATTCTTAGGTGAAAAATATTGTAGTATGTTAGAGGGGTGCAGGTAGACATTATATCCACGCAAATGTGTGCTGTAACTGATTCCGCAGCAGGGACTAAAATGTAATATAAACGGCTTATAATAAGTTAAATTGAGGCCGGCGATTCAAAGTGGTAAATAAACATTGCATCACCTTTTTGAACGCTGCAGGTTTTCAAACATTGTTCCAATGATGCAAAATCATCTTTCTTATTGCGAAAACTCCACACAAACTGCATTGGCTTTTTAGACAGACGCTTTTTCGTCTCTGTTGATATGAATGTTCTTTGGAAAGATAAGAAGCAGTAAAAATTCATTAATAAAAGTGCGTTAATGCGTTGTAAGCAGCATACCCACTGCATTTTACACAAAATGCATCAAAATATATAATGTACTTAATGGAGTGGTGTAAATTGAAATGTGGAATTTTTTGTTAATGCATGAGAAAGAGGGCACTGTCTTCGAGTTATTTTTTAAAGTTCCATATATTTAAAGGCCTTTTGCGATTTTCGTCAGAGACAGCCAATCAATGCGTGTCTATATTTATTATTTCTATCACTAAGCAAGTAATTCTAACGTGGTTATTGCCTGCCAGTGTAATTAAGTGTTTTTGTTTTAACATCGGCGCTTTTATGCTTTCATATACTAAAGATGTGCATTTGTCAGAATATGTATATCTAATTTAACCTGCCGACTTTTCATTAACTGATATAACGACATACAGAGACAACCTTCATGAGTATAGTCAGAAGCGAAACCGTTGAGTGTATTTGAATATATTAATAAATGAATGTATGTTTTTTTGGTGTGCCTTTGTATAAAGTAAGGTATCAGTGTTAAGAAAAGCATTATTTATATAAAGGTTTTGAAATAAGCATTTTTGAACAGCATCCAAATATTAAACGATCATGTTGATATGAACAGTAAGCAGATATGCAAATGTAACCAGCTTAACATATGAAAACTTTATAATACATTTCGTTATTTGCAGATGCCATTTAAGTAAGGTTAATTAGAAGTAGATTTAATTAAATAATTTTCATCACATACTTAAACCTCATGAAGTTTTGCATAGTTGCGGATTTCACACTTAACAAATGTGATCATTTCATTATTCATTGTGCAATAAATGCGTATTATGTCACGCATTCTCGAAAAATAAATTAAGGAGAGAGTTAACTTCTCTTACTCCAAAAATAGAGAAAAAAGGGCTTGCCAGAAATGCTGCACGTGGTATTGGATTAACTATTTTAAAGTCAATTAAAAAAGGAAACTCATAGTATCGATAGCCCTGGCATAGAAATGGTTTTGACCAATATCCTATGAAAAATATTGTGAATATTTAAGCGTACCAGATCGCAGAAGCACAATGGTCAGCACTATATGAATGAAGGTCAACGCCATGTTTGACATTTTGTCTCTACCGTGAACTAACTTGCTTTATATAGGGGTGTGATCAATTTTTCTATTTTAGTTTGAGAAAAGGATTGGTCTTATTTATTCTAGCTAGGTGCACCATGGTCACGAATGGATAACGGATTCCTGTCAATTATATAATCAATAGTGGTAGGCTAATTTTTGTGAACTGAAACACAATATCCTGCCATTGAATGTTGTGTGAGTGCGATAGTTAGGGTAACCATTTGTAAAATTTTAGATTTTCAACAAAAGGAAATTTTTACTAAGGAGAAGGTGCAGTTATTTCACAAATTAAACGATTTAATATTCGGCTTTACTTTTTATTTGTTGAAGACATAATCGTATTGTCAAATATTTGAGAAAGTGAAACTCTGCTTTAAATATAGCTTACCTTCCCTCATAAAGTTGTCATGTGCATATTCTTTAGGAAACATTGAGTGAACTTTAATCGGTTTTTGATTTAAAAGTGATGTTTGAAAGCAACTGAACAGGATTTTTAAGCATGCACGTTAATTTATTATTATATTTTTATGAGTTCTTGAAATAAAAGAGAAATTACTTTAAAATCTAACTATTTCTCATATTGCACATTCAGAAGATATTAAAAAAATACTGATTGCGGTGACAACGATCATCAGCTGGCCATACAAACTTTGCTGAGAAAGGTCTTTTGTCTTCAACATTGCTTAGATATTGTTTAATAGCTTTTTAAAAACATCAGCAGAATTCATTGTCTAGCTTTACTAAATGGGCGTTTTTTACTGACAAGGTATCGCATAACTATGCAGTTCACGAATAAATTAAATAAAAAGTGTATCTTCGGTTTTACCAATCGATGACACTCACCCAGCTTTCTTCCAACCTGTTCCATTATTTTATATGCATTTTTTTCAGTTCAGTTTTTATCAAAGGAAACAAAGGTGAAGCCTTTGAGCTCCCTATTGATTTCAATGACACATTAAATTAAAAATGCTGACGTATAATGAACGTTGGACAAAGTGATATCTCCCCGTCACACTACATGTTATTGAAAAACAATAAGAAAAATAATATTACTCAAAAATTAGGGAGTGGTATGTTATATACCGCGAAAATTGTGGGTTGGAATATGTTGCAGGAAACGTGTTAGGTGCTGATGTCGTGGTGGTACTTATGGCTGTAATGGTCAAACATCCGCTAAAATATGTCAACGGGTGGGCACATGATGATGTCCGTAGGCAGAGCATTCCAGGCCTTAATAACTCTGTTCGAGAAGAAGGACCTTCTTGTGTCCAGTCTTGCACCAGTCACACGTCGTTTAATAGGTTATCCTCGCAAAGTTGTGGTAGTGGCCAGCTTAAATAGGGTCACCAGATGCAAGGCAATACTCCCTGACCCCGCAGCATTCAAAAAGCTTGTATTAGGTCACCACGTAGCTGTCTATAGTCCAGAGGAAACAGATCAAGTTTGGACAATCGTGTCTCGTAAGGCAGGCAGCTTTGACCTTGAACAAGCTTAGTTGCACGTCTTTGGACCTTCTCAAAAGTGTTATAGTCTTTGAAAGACCACGGATGACCTTTCAAAGCTTTATATCGTCAGCAAACATGGCGGTTTCAAAGTCCAACGCAGTTATGCAGTCATCAATGTATATAAGGAAGAGGATAGGGTCAAGGACAGAACCCTAATGGGGCCCACTCTCAACCGCCGACTCCGCCGATTGTTGATCACCAAGACAGACAAGCTGAGATCGCCCAATCAAGAAGTTTTCGATCCACTTCAAAAGCTTGCCCCTTACCCCAATTCGGTTGAGTTTGCATAGGAGACGCTGGTGAGGCACGCTATCAAAGGCCTTCTTAAAAATCTATTAAGACTGCGTGCACCATCTTTCCTTGATCGACCGTTCCGGGTTCATCGTTTCAGACAGAAAGGCAAATTGGTTAAACAGGATCTACCTCTTGAAACGATGGAAGGAACTATGTTGGAACTTATATAAGGAATAAATTAGACTTTGCGTGATTTATGTAGACAAAAGGAACATTAGGCATCTATGCTTCTGATAATTAATGAAGCAAGGAAGATGACTAGAAAACATGCAATTTAACTTAAAGCCCTACAAAAGAGAAACAATATTCATAATGCAAAACTCAGTTAACGTATTTTGATATTTAACAACACACTACCGAACACCTCCAAAATAATATTTATTTTTGTGGAAGTTTTCGTAAACCAAGCCGATCTGCAACCGTAAGTAAATTCTGCTCGAAATAACTTCCCACTCTCCAAACCCAATTGTCGCCATATAAAAATATTCAGTTCAATTATAAGTCAGAAAATAAAAGACGATATTTTGTGTTTCAAATAATAGAACCTACACGTATATTATTTACGTAATTCAAGTGACTAATAAGCTGCTTTTTGACGAATGTGTAAGAATACAAATGTATGCGCCAAATATGCCCATATAAATATGCAAATAAAGACAAACCATGTCTATTGAATTTTCAGGTAGTAAATAATTGTAAAAATTCACTCATAAAGCGGAACATCTAAGTCTGATTTTGCTTTAATTTCAAAGATTTCTGAAACGTGCTAACAGGTGATCCTTTTTGCGTGAAACCGTTTTTTAAATAACGATAAATATCAAGAAAATTTAACAAACACTGTCGTAGTAAGCCAATGACCGCCGTGTGATTCACATCAGCCAGATGCAGTTACGGTGACGGGCGTTGGATTAAAGTGAGAGTATACTACCGTGCACTCTCTGTTACTCCGCCCACCTGGAACCGGTGTCAAACCAGAGTCAAGTAGCCCAGAGATGGAAGCCGGTGCAGACCCACACACTGTGGTCCATTACAAAACAAAAATCATCACAGCAAAATACAATTGCGGGCTGGGTGTAATCCCAGCAGTTTCTGTCAATACAAAAGCCATAAAAAAATCCAAAGCATTCACTTGACAATAATAAATATCCATAAATTATATCTGCCATTACTTAACCCCAATGTCATTCGAGTATTGTTCTGCAAATTAAATTTATTTTTATTTTATCCATTCTCTTATAATCACATCACGTCCTTGAATTAAGTTTCAACCTGTTGCGCTTAAGGTGACAAGTTATAATCTTGCTGTTGTGCGAAGATAGCGAATAGCCGAAAATTACACCGCCTTTATTCCTGAGGCGCTTACGGTGCTGAGTAATATCAACATAACAGGAGACAACGTCGGTCATCATGAGATCACGTTAATCGGAGCCTCCCCTTCCTTTACAATAGTCTATTTAAGCAATCGGCAGCTTGTTATGCAAATGTATAACCAGTTTACGCTCCATAATTTACCGAGCATTATGGTAAAGAGTACAGAAAAGATTAGCAACTTTCCTTTCGTGTTGATCTCTGAGACTACTGAGGCGTTGTTAATATAGCTAATACACCCAGCGTTATCTACGCAGAAGTCGTTAGTTCAAGCTCTTTAGCTTTGATTTCCATGGTCCAGACCTACAGCTCCATAATTACATTCTGTCATATCAATTTCCAGTGACAAGGCATACAAACATTCTTCTTCTGATTCAGACCCACGCATGTCTTAACACAAGTAGCATAAAACTACACATTAACATGATACCTTAAAAAACTCTAACAACGCTTTCCCCATGGAGAGTATTCATTAAATGCTTATAAAATATTGACAAATGGATCTGACAAAAATCAATCTAAATGTCAAATTTCCCCTAATGTACTGCTGTTATATAATATGAGAATCTTTGCCGAACTGTTGTTTCCGAAAGCACATTTTACGGTGGAGTATGCCAACTGCTCTGAGATTCCGTTAAAACGCTTTTAGGAGTAAAAATGCCCTAATCAGTTTCTTGCAACTCGTAGACACCACAATCTCTCCCCTCCCTCACCTAGGCCTGGTTTCATGACATAGTCAAGGAGATTGAAGGCGGTAGAGAGCGCATTTTGCTAGAGCGAGCGGAGCCTCCGCTAAGCATTCGGCTACAAATATCTTGGATACTATGGACTGACAAAGAGGCCATCTAAAGAAGGTCACAGTTCAGCCTGATTGTCAGTTTGCCAGTCGGCCACTCCACATAAACAGACGGGGCTGTCCTCGTAGTCCAAGTTATCCCGTCAGTTGACATCAGTTTAAGTCACGCCTTTCATCGCAGCCTGGTAGATTGTTTGTGGTGCATTAAATTCGCTGAGCCGTTGAGCTTTCTCTTTTTTTCACCCCCATCATCAGGCCACGGGCCAACCTGGTCAATTGTCTGAAAAGGCAGTGGGAAAAGCTACTAATAATTTAATCTACGCATACTATCTACGCGACCTTGCCACCAAACACAAGTTACAGCTTTTCACGCAACATAAAGTAAAGCGTCTCACTTTGGACATGTGCAAGATTGCCAAATGTCACGTTAGAAGGAACCATTGCAGCCTGTCCCAAAGACCACCAGTCAGCCACACCGCACAACACACATTGGACCGCCTGTGAACTTTGAAAAAACCTTTTTAATTAGCAAACTTCCAACCGACATATCAGCAAAGATAGGCACATGCACATTAACTATTCAAACATGTGCATGCCAGGTGATCTCCTGGACCTTCTGCGTTAATTTTTGCTCAAAACAATTGCCGCGCAGATAAAATCCTGTTGGTATAATCATTTCCAACTAGCCAGCATAATCAATGCGCAAAAAGATACATCAAATAGGATAAACTATCTACGAAGATCAGAAGTCGAACATTATATCCAAATCCTGTGCGGAAAGCGTGTTTGCATAAATGCAGTCCATGCAATGCAACCCCTTGTTGGATTTTGGCCGACTCTTTTTGCCTATCATGATCAAAGAAACCCCAAGAGTAGTTGTTTTTCCGTTGTCAACATCCTCATTGCTTACAATAAATCCAAAAGCTGATCATTTCTCTTCTCAATATAAGACCAGACAAAGCATTGCGTTTTGCATTCCACCTATAAAGCTAGCATCGAGAAATCTACAGTGGTCCTAAGATATGCCCATTTGACTTCTACATTTTAAAAATTTAGAGCATTGGTTCACCCATGAATCACATAGCGTTCTCGGTGCATTTCTCGCCACGTAGCAAATAGGCCAAAAGAGCGTTGATCAACAGTCGGATCCAGGGATGTTTTGGGCGGTGCACGTAACTCCTCAATGGGTAACAACATATATTCGATCGAGCTTGCCAAAACCACTTGTTCGCTTGGACACAATATGAGGTAAGTCTAGATGATTGACACGCACTTCATTTTAACTTACGCTAGGAGCACGCTTTGACAAAAACAAAAGGCCAAAAGGGAGAGCTCTTGGCAGCAGAAATGGAAAAAATATGTGTACCAGGAATTTTATTTGAAATCGCTTGCAGGTCATGTACACTCAAGCTTCATTGGGTTTGACAAGATCCATATAACTTTCATATATTGGAACAGATCCACGTGGGTATTGTGATAAGGTACGTTGCTGCCGCTTGACACAGGGGGCGTGGCCCGGCTTATCAGTGTGTGCCCTAGCGTACCCTGAGTGCTGTGTATTGGCATCCGCCTCGCTGTGCCTGGATACAATTCACCTACGTATGCATTTCAACTTCCAGATTATGCCTAAGTATCTTTTAGTAGACCTAATTTATTTAAGTTAGAGATGGCTTTCTAAGGAAAGTAAATCGTTACATGTATTAACTAAAGTTTTTAACATAAATAATGTAAGGAACGCACAGAAGCCCACTAAAAGAATTGGTTACCTCGCAGCAGTTTGAAGAAGTAGAATTTTACCGACGAAATAAGTGTATGGACTTATTTTTATTACTTGTGCTGTCATAATGGTTCCACCTGTAAACCACGTATGCACTACTGACAAAATTTATGCCGCTTAATAATAATTTGCAGGGGTAATCTTGCTGTAATTGGTAGAATACGGTAAACCTATGTACATCGAATTTTAGTTTGCGCCTCTAAGCATGCCAATAGACGTCGTTACTCTAGCATAGCCATTATTATCCGGGAAACCAAAAGTTGAAGTTTGAAATTTTTAGTACATTATAAGATATCCTAAATTAGCTTACATAGAGTACATGAACTTGATTTAACGTTTTGCGAGATTTTGCTATCAGTAAGCGGTTTATTGATAATATTATGGAAATAATTCTGATGATTTTGGAAAGTTTTCGGACCTTCTACGTTAAACGTTTTTCAAAACTGGAAACGTATCATACAACTTAAAAATAATCTTTATTCAAATTAAACTGTGCGAAGACAACATTTAAATGCAAAGAAAAGACAAGAGAACTTGGCACTGTCTTCGAAAGTGGGTAGTTTAATGAGTAAGTAGTACGCTTCTTGCGCAGTGTAGAATTTGCAAGTAACCAGAAATGAGGGCGTTCAAATTGACGCCTTCTAGCTTTACTCAAAGATTTTTGGATTATTGAGCGTTATATTGCATGTGGCGATGCTGTTATTTTTAGGCACGATTCTGAACTATCATATTAAATTCAACATTGCAGTGTTTGACAATAAGCAGGATATGGAACAGAATATAAATTAATTTCACAGATGGAATAAGATTAACAAAAAAGGCACCACAAGCGGGCTGGCTTATTATTTTGGATTGTGAATATTAGCAGTCGTAGATAGCCACCCAAAAATTGGTGACAGGACTCAATCTACCGTTTTGCCTTTGGGCTAACTAAATAGCCCCGTCAGGAGCCGCATAGTGACTAGTGATATTCAGAATGATATAACCGACAAACACATGGGAGACTTGGACATTTCTGGCTTATCGGACGTCATCAAACAGTCATACCCAAATGTATATGAATGAAACAAGTGAATTTAGATTGACAGCAAAGGCGCTAGCTAGATGCACAGATACCTGCCTAACCGGTATTCTGTGAGCTGTCCGACTCAACAGTAGATGCCACAGTGTTCATAAACTGCTGTGAATCTAGTCTCTTATTTACTGCTGGTTACGTTTGGGCAGGTTAACGAAGATAACGTGAGCAGCACGTTGAGCTTGAAATACATCCGTCCAATTAATATTTTTGACATTATAAAGGCAGGATAAGCCGAAAAAGGAGATAACACAAACCATCAGTGGTGTAATAACCCGAGGCAAGTAGAGATGGAAATTAAGATCTTACTGTTTGCTTCGGTCGGGTTTCTCTAACCGTATATAGCCTGCTTCCAAAAAGTTAGGGGTCGGCATTGGCCGTGCTCGAATTTTTTTCATGTTCATTGTCAGCAAATTAATCATGAAATAAACTGATTTACTCCAAGGTAGAGATTAATTTATGTCGAAATTGCCAAACTTTAATTTCAAAACTGGGCCATACGTAAAGACGCTGATAAGCAGTATCCATCGCAGCAGTGCAAATTAGCAGCAAGCTCCTGAACATCTCATATATTGAACTTTATTTAGTGCCTGTGCTTTTAATACTTTTTGCGCCAAGTATTTTCCAAATATAACATTACAAGGGATGCAGATTGTTTCCAGCATTTTTAGAACAAATAATATTTTTACTAAATGACTTCTATACAAAAATGTTTAAAATAATTCATCACTGTGAAATGCACATAGAAAAATTATAATACATGAACAGTTCTTGATCAGTTTGCAAAAAGAAGAAATAAGCCAATACATTTATATCCCGTTGATGCGATAAATATATATTGCAATTAGCGTCTACGATAACCAACGCAAGTAAAAACATTAACTTAATCTTCTTACAAGACACGAATTTCAGAATGTTTCCTTGAGCGTTTTGCGAGATTGTAAAGCCATTTTGTTGGCTGGGAGACAAAGGCTGAAGTTCCAGATTGCATATTAAAAACTTCGCCAGTAACAAATTCACAAAGTTGAGGAATCGCTCGACGGCACAAGGCCCAGCAGATAGGCTCTTCCGTGCTTACCTGTGGACATTGTGCGTTCCACAACGCTGCCATGAACTAGAAGGTTGAAGAATATATAAGTAAGATTTCTGTTGTCTATCCTAATCGAATGGAAGCTGGAAGTTTGTTCAACGCAGCATGTAAAGTGAGATATCCTGACTTTGCGTTGGGTGTAAAGTTGGACACCGATTTGCTTCCACATCCGTGGAAGTGTCCGTAAAACCGACGTAATTGGCAAAAATAATCACGACTAAGAATTACTATTGAATTGAGAAGAAAACCTAGAAGTTTACAACCATTTATTAGGCACATGCATATATACATTTCCTATATGGAACTACATCAATGTGTGTTGAGTGATGTGGCTGACTCGTGGTATCGCAGTCAGTTTCAAATGGTTTATTTTACGAAACATTTGGCAATTTCTCACATGTCAGAAGTGAGAGGATTAAGACCCTTTTATGTACAAAGATGTAACTCGTGTTTGAAGGGCAACATGCACACTATAAGGCCACCGATATTTTTGACTATATATTGCCACCAGGCCAAGGTTGGGAGGGGGAATGATTGTGGTCGCTGCGGTGCAAGTCTGAAATGACATAAATCTAATCCACACGCTAGTTGCCATCCCTTTACCAACATGCTATTAAGCATCTGGTGGACATTTTTCAGAGTAGTAAAGGCAATTTCTAACATCTCTTGCTTTCTCTCAATTAAGAATCTATTAACATGACCACCCACAAGTGTCTTTATAAAAAAAATTTAAAAAGGTTATTCCCTGAGCGATCATAAATTTCGAAAAGCAGCCATTATAAGTTTACTTCTAATGTCTGATTTATCCATAATAAAGAACAATAGTTATTATAATATTTTCAGAATGTCTGGATTCAATGTCATATATTTCACTTTAATTGCGACTTCTCATGTCACCTGATCGTATTGCAGACACCACCTATGACCACTGGAGTTGGTAAAAAGACTCCGCTCCGTTTGGAACCATATCGTATTCGGAACTTCACTCTTATCACTCTAAAGAATTTACATTATTTAAACAAATTAGCAACACGTTATTTTCCATCAGATTTATTACGATTTGTGGGAATCTGGTTAGGAAATTTTAGCTCCTCAACGCGTAAGTTCGGAATCTAAGAGCATTTTGCATAACCCAACAACAAATTTACCTTCAGAAAAAACCCTTTGGCAAAGGTTCTCAGCATTAAAGTAGGGGAAAATTAACTTACAAGTTGTTCTTCGTCAGAAAAGTTCGTCAATATAACTAAACAAAAGCTATACCGTGTTACCCACGCCTTAGTAGACCCAGAGATCAACTGTTAACAAATTCAGTTTATACATGTAACGGTTAACTTTCCTTAGAAAGCCATCGCTAACTTAAATAAATTAGGTCTACTTAAAGATAGTTAGGTGTCATCTGGAAGTTGAAATGCATACGTAGGTGAACTGTATCAGGCACAGCGAGGCGGATGCCAGTAAACAGCACTCAGGGTACACTAGGGCAAACACTGATAAGCCGGGCCACTCGCCCCCTGTGTCAAGCGGCAGCAAAGTACCTTATCACAATACCCACGTGGATCTGTTCCAATATATGAAAGTTATATGCATCTTGTCAAACCCAGTAAAGCTTGATTGTACATGACCCTGTAAGCGATTTCAGATAAAATTCCTGGTACACATATTTTTTCCATTTCTGCTGCCAAGAGCTCTCCCTTTTCGGCCTTTTGTTTTGGTCAAAAGCGTGCTCCTAGCTAAAGTTTAACTGAAACGCGTGTCAATCATCTAGACTCACCGCATTGTGTGTCCGCGAACAGGTGGTTTTGGCAAGCCCGATTGAATATATGTTGTTACCCATTGATGAGTTTTATGCACCGCCCAAAAACATCCCCTGGATCCGACTGTTGATCAAAGCTCTCCGGCCTATTTGCTACGTGGCGAGAAATGCACCGAGAACATATGTGATTCATGGGTGAACCAATGCTCTAAATTTTAAATGTAGAAGTCAAATGAGCATATCAGTAGGGACCACTGTAGATTTCTGATGCTAGCTTTATAGGTGGAATGCAAACGCAATGCTTTGTCTGGTCTTATATTGAGAAGAGAGATGATAAGCTTTTGGATTCATTGTAAGCAATGAGGATGTTGACTACGGAAAACAACTACTCTTGGGGTTTCTTGATCATGATAGGCAAAAATAGTCGGCCAAAATCCAACAAGGGGTTGCATTGCATGGACTGCATTTATGCAAACACGCTTTCCGCACAGGATTTGGATAGTATGTTCGACTTCTGATCTTCGTACATAGTTTTTCCTATTTGATGTATCTTTTTGCGCATTGATTATGCTGGCTAGTTGGAAATGATTATACCAACAGGATTTATCTGCGCGGCAATTGTTTGAGCAAAATTAACGCAGAAGGTCCAGGAGATCACCTGGCATGCACATGTTTGAATAGTTAATGTGCATGTGCCTATCTTCGCTGATATGTCGGTTGGAAGTTTGCTAATTGAAAAGTACTTTCAAAGTTCACAGGCGGTCCAATGTGTGTTGTGCGGTGTGGCTGACTGGTGGTCTTTGGGACAGGCTGCAATGGTTCCTTCTAACGTGACATTTGGCAATCTTGCACATGTCCAAAGTGAGACGCTTTACTTTATGTTGCGTGAAAAGCTGTAACTTGTGTTTGGTGGCAAGGTCGCGTAGATAGTATGCGTAGATGAAATCATCAGCAGCTTTACCCACTGCCTCTTAGGACAATTGACCGGTTTGGCCGGTGGCCTGATGGTGGGGGTGAAAAAAAGAGTAAGCTCGACGGCTCAGCGAATTTATGCACCACAAACAATCTACCAGGCTGCGATGAAAGGCGTGACTTAAACTGATGTCAACTGACGGAATAACATGGACTACGAGGACAGCCCCGTCTGTTTATGTGGAGTGGCCGACTGGCAAACTGACAATCAGGCTGAACTGTGACCTTCTTTAGATGGCCTCTTTGTCAGTCCATAGTATCCAAGATATTTGTAGCCGAATGCTTAGCGGAGGCTCCGCTCGCTCTAGCAAAATGCGCTCTCTACCGCCTTCAATCTCCTTGACTATGTCATGAAACCAGGCCTAGGTGAGAGAGGGGAAAGATTGTGGTGTCTACGAGTTGCAAGAAACTGATTAGGGCATTTTTACTCCTAAAAGCGTTTTAACGGAATCTCAGAGCAGTTGGCATACTCCAACGTCAAATGTGCTTTCGGAAACAACAGTTCGGCAAAGATTCTCATATAATATAAGAGCAGTAACTTAGGGGCAATTATACATACAGTTTGCTCTTCGTCAGATCCATTTGTCAATATTTTATAAGCATTTAATGAATACTCTCCTTGGGTAGAGCGTTGTTAGAGTTTGAAGGTATCATGTCAATGTGTAGTTTCATGCTACTTGTGTTAAGACATGCGTGGGTCTGAATCAGAAGAGGAATGTGTGCATGCATTGTCACTTGAAATTGATATGACAGAATGTGGTTATGAAGCTGTAGGTCTGGACCATGGACATCGAAGCTAAAGAGCTTGAACTAACGACTTCTGCGTAGATAACGCTGGGTGTATTAGCTATATTAACAACGCCTCAGTTGTCTCAGAGATCAACACGAAAGGAAAGTTGCTTATCTTTTCTGTACTCTTTACAATAATGCTCGGTAAATTATGGAGCGTAAACTGGTTATACATTTGCATAACAAGCTGCCGATTGCTTTAATAGACTATCTCAAAGGGAAGGGAGGCTCTGGTTAACGTGATCTCATGATGACCAACGTTGTCTCCTGTTATGTTGATATAAATCAGTACCTTAAGCGCTTCAGGAATAAAGGCGGTGTAATTTTCGGCTATTCGCTATCTTCGCACAACAGCAAAGATTATAACTTGTCACCTTAAGCGCAACAGGTTGAAACTTAATTAAAGGACGTGATGCGATTATACGAAAATGGATAAAATAAAAAAAATTTAATTTGCAGAACTATACTCGAATGACATTGGGGTTGAGTAATGGCAGCTATAATTTATGGATATTTATTATTGTCAAGTGAATGCTTTGGATTTTTTATGGCTTTTGTATTGACAGAAACTGCTGGGATTACAGCCAGCCCTCAATTGTATTTTGCTGTGATGATTTTGTTTGTAATGGACCACAGTGTTTGGGTCTGCACCGGCTTACATCTCTGGGCTACTTGACTCTGGTTTGACACCGGTTCCAGGTGGGCGGAGTAACAGAGAGTGCACGGTAGTATACTCTCACTTTAATCCAACGCCCGTCACCGTAACTGCATCTGGCTGATATGAATCACACGGCGGACATTGGCTTACTACGACAGTGTTTGTTAAATTTTCTTGATATTTATATTTATTTAAAAAAACGGTTTTCCGCAAAAGGATCACCTGTTAGCACGTTTCAGAAGTCTTTGAAACTAAAGCAAAATCAGACTTAGATGTTCCGCTTTTATGAGTGAATTTTTACAATTATTTACTTCCTGAAAATTCAATAGACATGGTTTGTCTTTATTTGCATATTTATATGGGCATATTTGGCGCATACATTTGTATTCTTACACATTCGTCAAAGAGCAGCTTATTAGTCACTTGAATTACGTTAATAATATACATGGAGGTTCTACTATTTGAAACACAAAATATCGTCTTTTATTTTTCTGACTTATAATTGAACTGAATATTTTTTTATATGGCGACAATTGGGTTTGGAGAGTGGGTAGTTATTTCGAGCAGAATTTACTTACGGTTGCAGATCGGCTTGGTTTTGCGAAAACTTCCACAACAATAAATATTAGTTTGGAGGTGTTCGGTAGTGTGTTGTTAAATATCAAAAATACGTTAACTGAGTTTTTGCATTATGAGTATTGTTTCTCTTTTTGTAGGGCTTTAAGTTAAATTGCATGTTTTCTAGTCATCTTCCTTGCTTCAATAATTATCAGAAGCATAGATGCCTAATGTTCCTTTTGTCTACATAAATCACGCAAAGTCTAATTTATTCCTTATATAAGTTCCAACATAGTTCCTTCATCGTTTCAAGAGGTAGATCCTGTTTAACCAATTTGCCTTTCTGTCTGAAACGATGAACCCGAACGGTCGATCAAGGAAAGATGGTGCACGCAGTCTAAATAGATTTTAAGAAGGCCTTTGATAGCGTGCCTCACCAGCGTCTCCTATGCAAACTCAACCGAATTGGGGTATGGGGCAAGCTTTTTGAAGTGGATCGAAAACTTCTTTGATTGGGCGATCTCAGCTTGTCTGTCTTGGTGATCAACAATCGGCGGAGTCGGCGGTTGAGAGTGGGCCCCATTAGGGCTCTGTCCTTGACCCTATCCTCTTCCTTATATACATTGATGACTGCATAACTGCGTTGGACTTTGAAACCGCCATGTTTGCTGACGATATAAAAGCTTTGAAAGGTCATCCACAATGAAGTTGCTGAAGCAAAACGTCAGGCGAACGTGCATCAACTCGAGGAATGGTCGCACAACTGGCTCCTCCCATTCAATGCTACCAAGTGCAATATTGTGTGATTTGGCAGAACCAGCTCCGGGCACCAGACAATTTACTATCTTGACGACACACCGCTACCAAAGGTAGAGGCTCAGAAAGATCTAGGAGTATGGATCACGCCCTCACTGAAACCACCGTTCCATTGCTCAAAAGTAGCTATATCCGCCATGTCAAGCTTGTATCTAATTAAGCGAGCGTTTGCAAAGTTCAACAAAGAGTGCTTTAATAAGATGTTCGTGCGACCAAAATTGGAATTTGCCATATTAGCCTGGAGACCGTGGTCTTTCAAAGACTATAACACTTTTGAGAAGGTCCAAAGACGTGCAACTAAGCTTGTTCAAGGTCAAAGCTGCCTGCCTTACGAGACACGATTGTCCAAACTTGATCTGTTTCCTCTGGACTATAGACAGCTACGTGGTGACCTAATACAAGCTTTTTTGAATGCTGCGGGGTCAGGAGTATTGCTTGCATCTGGTGACCTATTTAAGCTGGCCACTGCCACAACTTTGCGAGGATAACCTATTAAACGACGTGTGACTGGTGCAAGACTGGACACAAGAAGGTCCTTCTTCTCGAACAGAGTTATTAAGGCCTGGAATGCTCTGCCTACGGACATCATCATGTGCCCACCCGTTGACATATTTTAGCGGATGTTTGACCATTACAGCCATAAGTACCACCACGACATCAGCACCTAACACGTTTCCTGCAACATATTCCAACCCACAATTTTCGCGGTATATAACATACCACTCCCTAATTTTGAGTAATATTATTTTCTTATTGTTTTTCAATAACATGTAGTGTGACGGGGAGATATCACTTTGTCCAACGTTCATTATACGTCAGCATTTTTAATTTAATGTGTCATTGAAATCAATAGGAGCTCAAAGGCTTCACCTTTGTTTCCTTTGGATAAAACTGAACTGAAAAATGCATATAAAATAATGGAACAGGTTGGAAGAAAGCTGGGTGAGTGTCATCGATTGGTAAACCGAAGATACACTTTTATTTAATTTATTCGTGAACTGCATAGTTATGCGATACCTTGTCAGTAAAAAAACGCCCATTTAGTAAAGCTAGACAATGAATTCTGCTGATGTTTTAAAAAGCTATTAAACAATATCTAAGCAATGTTGAAGACAAAAGACCTTTCTCGCAAAGTTTGTATGGCCAGCGTGATGATCGTTGTCACCGCAATAAGTATTTTTTAATATCTTCTGAATGTGCAATATGAGAAATAGTTAGATTTAAAGTTATTTCTCTTTTATTTCAAGAACTCATAAAAAAATATAATAATAAATTAACGTGCATGCTTAAAATCCTGTTCAGTTGCTTCAAACATCACTTTTAAATCAAAACCGATTAAAGTTCACTCAATGTTTCCTAAAGAATATGCACATGACAACTTTATAAGGGAAGGTAAGCTTTATTTAAGCAGAGTATCACTTTCTCAAATATTGACAATACGATTATGTCTTCAACAAATAAAGTATAGCCGAATATTAAATCGTTTAATTTGTGAAATAACTGCACATTCTCCTTAGTAAAAATTACCTTTTGTTGAAAATCTACAATTTTACAAATGGTTACCCTAACTATCGCACTCACACAACATTAAATGGCAGGATATTGTGTTTCAGTTCACAAAATCAGCCTACCACTATAGATTATCTAATTGACAGGAATCCGTTATCCACTCGTGACCATTGTGCATCCAACTAGAATAAATAAGACCAATTCTTTTCTCAAACGACAAAAGAAAATTTGGTCACACCCATATATGAAGCGAGATAATTCACGGTAGAGAAAAACGTCAAACATGGCGTTGACATACATGTATATGGTGCTGACCATTGTGCTTCTGCGATCTGGTACGCCTAAATATTCACATTATTTTTCGGAGGATATTGGTCAAAACAATTTCTATGCTAAGGCTATCGATACCATTAGTTTTCGTTTGAAATAACTTTAAAATTATTAATCCAATACCACGTGCAGCATTTCTGGCAAGCCCTTTTTCTCTATTTTGGAGTAAGAGAAGTTAACTATCTCCTTAATTTATTTTTCGAGAATGCGTGGCATAATACGCATTTATTGCACAATGAATAATAAAATGATCACATTTGTTAAGTGTGAAATCCGCAACTATGCAAAAAACTTCATGCGGTTTAAGTATGTGATGAAAATTATTTAATTTAATCTACTTCTAATTAACCTTACTTAAATGGCATCTGCAAATAACGAAATGCATTAAAAAGTATTAATATGTTAAGCTGGTTACATTTGCATATCTGCTTACTGTTCATATCGACATCATCGTTTAATATTTGAATGCTGTTCAAATTTTTTTATTTCAAAACCTTTATATAAATAATGCTTTTCTTAACACTGATACCTTTACTATGTACAAAGGCACACCAAAAAAACGCAAATTCATTTATTAAAATCTTCAAATACACTCAACGGTTTCGCATCGGACTATACTCATGAAAGTTGTCTCTGTATGTCGTTATATCAGTTAACGAAAGTCGGCAGGTTAAATTAGATAAACATATTCTGACAAATGCACCTCTTTAGTATATGAAAGCATAAAGCGCCGATGTTAAACAAAACACTTAATTACACTGGCAGGCAATAACCACGTTAGAATTACTTGCTTAGTGATAGAAATAATAAATATAGACACGCATTGATTGGCTGTCTCTGACGAAAATCGCAAAAGGCCTTTAAATATATGGAACTTTAAAAATAACTCGAAGACAGTGCCCTCTTTCTCATGCATTAACAAAAATTCCACATTTCAATTTACACCACTCCATTAAGTACATTATATATTTTGATGCATTTTTGTGTAAAATGCAGTGGGTATGCTGCTTACAACGCATAAAACGCACTTTTTATAAATGAATTTTTACTGCTTCTTATCTTTTCCAAAGAACATTCATATCAACAGAGACAAAAAAAGCGTCTGTCTAAAAGCCAATGCAGTTTGTGTAGATTTTTCGCAATAAGAAAGATGATTTTGCATCATTGGAACAATGTTTGAAAACCTGCAGCGTTCAAAAAGGTGATGCAATGTTTATTTACCACTTTAAATCGCTGGCCTCAATTTAACTTATTATAAGCCGTATATATTAAATTTAAGTGCCTGCTGCGGAATCAGTTAGATCACACCTTTGCGTGGATATAATATCTACCTGCACCCCCTCTAACATACTACAAAATATTTTTCACCTAAGAATCACTTCCTCGATTAAACAGGTTGCCTGCAAGTATGCCATCTGCTCCAAAAAATGGTAAGAATACTAGCTGTTTAAATCAGAAGTAATGGCGCAATCTTTATAAAAACTCTTTTTGGACATGATACATTTATTAATATTACTTTAGCAGATCAACAATTTAATGCATTTTACCAATCAAGCATTATGTTGAATTACAATTCGTTAGCACATTATGCAAAGTTATATGCATCACGTTTAGTCAACGCCTTTATAAATATTTTTATTCATTTTTGTTTCCAGTCAATAGAAGGATAGCAGCTCAAGTTGACATCTGCAAGTCTGAGAATGACGATTGCTTCCCATTTGCCATGAAGGGCACCGTTGACGGGGTTCAATAAATGCTATCTCGTATGTCAAGCGGCATGGAAAAAGTGAACTTTTTTGCTAAATAAGAGGTGCATAAAACATTGCATTCAAAATTGTAACATTACAATTTCGATGTTTATTTCAGATAAGCACACACGTTGGCATTATAGGTACATTTGCCACCCGAACCTCTCAACGTGCGTATCTACTCTATTCTATACCCTACCGAAAGAAGCAGAACCACATAACGTTTCGAAAAAAATGCTATCAGGCTTGTGGAGGTAAGCTGCATTCCTGATTGATATATCAATATTGCTAATTATTTGTTTATTTTTATAAATGCGTAGCAAATTTCAAAGCAACGCACAGAGAGAAAATAGAACAATACTAAGTTTTCTCACACACAAATCACACTTTGATTGCAACGTCTCCCAGTCAGAGAAAAATAAGCAATGATCATCCGCAGAGACCCAATGTTTCTCGATTATGACATGTAAGGCCAGCATTGCTGACAAAATGGGTTGTTGCAATTTCGTTTGCAAAGTGAACATTTCCTGCTAAAATAACGAGTGCTATATGAGACAATAAGAAATTAATTTGAAAGTTTCCAAATATAGTTGACGTGCAGTGGCCTGCCAACAGTTCCCTATAAATACTTCACCCTTATTCATCCTATTAATCTTTTGTGAGACAGACTCTTTGAATCAGTTCGAAATAGAATCGAAAATGACAGGTTAATTTATATCTTGCTTTAGAGCTCCTATCCCCGTCTCTCAGACGATTTTTGTGAATATTGTCACTTCGCTTTTATTAATATGGAGCAAAACGAAGGAGAATATTGGATTAAAACGCGGATATGGACTAACGTCGTTTAATTAAGACAACTTATCTGAGCGATGCTTCTGGACTTTGAAATTGCGAACATAAATGCGACTTGGTATGCAGCCATTCCAAATGGTCTGCTCGCTGCTAGCAATTAAACTACTGACAGAAATTTTGTTTTTATTGACAAGGCATTCATCCACACTGGAAAAATCTGTCGATTCTGACCGAATAAGGATGATCGGCTGGACTTATTTCTGTTACCTGTACAATTGCACTTTATCGTATATGATGGTCATAAGGGAGCTAATTGATAGATAAGTCGTCATGGCTGATTTTGCGCTCAGGCTTTTGAACAGGTACTGCACTTGTGGTAAGGTTTCTGTCTCTTTAAGCAACGTGGCTTTGCAACTGCTACGTCGGAAACCTATCCTTAAATCGCATTGGAAATTCAAAAATAGTCGCCCCAAAGGGTAACGTAAAAACTGTGAATATCTCCACATATGTTCAAGGAGCAGGCATTAAAATCCCAATTTCCAAGACTAACGTGGTTCTTGGAGATGCTTCACAAGCCTGCGCACAATTCAAGATCAGAAATGTCTCAAAAGTGTTCGAAGGAGAGGCATCAAGGTGATTGAGATTCAAAATTCCTTGCCGAATAGAAACCTCTTACAAATGTAAATCTGTTCCCTTTGAGTTAAAAGTGAAATGCAAAAGAGTGTCCTACAGAAATTTTGAAGGAATCGGATTGTTGCCCAGTTGCTTTCTCGAACAATCTCTGAGTTCACCTATTTCAATTGCACCTTTCACATGCGAGGCTTGAAATGTGCAAGTTGTGATGCAATCTTTTATGGACAAACGAGAAATTGTCTTTCCAACCCTATACAGGAACATTATACAGTAGGGAAGAGACGTGACCACTTATTATTGGTAGCTGTGCATCCCCTGTATACACGAAACACACGTGCATGTAAGAAATCCCGCATCGTGAGTGCCTGCCCAACAAGTAAGGGCAGTTAATTCCAGCAGGCATGCATACATAAGCATGTGCTAATGTGCAAAGGTAAGGTAAAGGTGAAAGAAGCTGCTATCAACCAGAAAATGAAAATCAGCTAGCATCTTTTGGTTTACACTTTGACTAATGACAAAATGTTGCATAAGGCAATGTTTCAAGTTAACTGTTTTGTTAAACTTCCTATTTGTGTTTATAACAACTGGTGTACCCGATTGGAAAATTCACACAAGAAAGTCATTTTATTCCCAAAAAATTCCGATATTTCGTTTAAGAAATTAAAATAAGCAAGTCGATTAGAGAGTGATTTTGATGTCGTGTAAGACATCATGCCTGTAACATCATATTGTGGAGCATGCGGTAAGCATATTCAGATTTCGATGGTCAAAATACAGCTGTCCATATGCACGCGCTGCTTTGTCACGTAAAAAATCAGTTGTATGACACTCTTTGATATTTTGAAAGAACCTAATCGGACGTTCTGTACATTGGCTCCACCATATAGGATGCTTACTACTTTAAGTACTACTTGTTTGTAGAATGGGAATCGTATGTTTATTCCACAGTGATAGATTTTTTTTGATCGGGTCTGGCCCTCAAATATCATGACCCTGTCTCTCAGAAATGATAAGGTGGAACTAACAAAGGCAATGACAATATAATGGCATTCTAACCCTTATCACCCAGTGACACCCAACCACGGTATATATATGAATAAATTTCACAGATGGAATTAGATTTACAAAAAGGCACTACAAGTGTGCTGGCTTGTCATTTTGGATTTTGAATATTAGCAGGGGTAGATAGACACCCAAAAATTAGTTGTAGGAGTCAATCATACCGTTTTGCAATTGGGTTCACTCTACAACCCAGGCAGGAGTCAAAAAGGGATACTAAGCTATTTCTGGCTTATCAGACGTCATCGGCCCGTCATACCCAAAGTTTATATGAATAAAACAAGTGAAATATGATTGACAGCAAAGGTGCTTGCTAGATATGCAGATACCTGCTTAACCCGTATTCTGTGAGCTGTCGGACTCAACAGTAGATGCTACAGTTCCAACTATTTGTCCTATATTACTTCTGGGTACTTTTGGGCAGGTTAACGATGGAAACGTGAACAGCACGCTGTGACTGAAAACACATTCGTCCAATTTATATTTTTGATATTACAAGGGCAAGATTAGCCGAGGGAGGAGGTAACACAAACCACAGTGGTGTAATAACCCAGGCAAGTAGAGATGGAAATTAAGATCTTACTGTTTGCTTCGGTCGGGTTTCTCCTACCGTATATAGCCTGCTTCTTAAAAGTTACTGGTCGTCATTGGTCATGCCCGAAAATTTAAAGTTCATTATCAGCAAATTAATCATGAACTAAACTGGGTTACTCCAAGGTAGAGAATAATTTATGTCGAAATTGCCAAACTTTAATTTTTAAAACTGGGCCATACGTGAAGACGCTGATTAGCAGGATCCATCGCAGCAGTGCAAATTAGCAGCAAGCTCCTGAACATCTCATATATTGAACTTTATTTAGTGCCTGTGCTGTCAATCCTTTTGCCCCAAGTATTTTCCAAATATAAAATTACAAGGATGCAGATTGTTTCCAGCATTTTAGAACAAATAATATTTTACTAAATGACTTCTATACAAAATGTTTAAATAATTCATCACTGTGAAATGCACATAGAAAATTATAATACATGAACAGTTCTTGATCAGTTTGCAAAAAAAGAAGAAATAAGCCAATACATTTTATATCCCGTTGATGCGATAAATATATATTGCAATTAGCATCTACGATAACCAACGCTAGTAAAAACATAAACTTAATCTTCTTACTAGACACGAATTTCAGAATGTTTCCTTGAGCGTTTTGGGAGATAGTAAAGCTGCGTTTTCTTCGTACTTGCGTGACAAAAGGCTGAGGTTCCAGATTGCATATTAGCAACTTTGCCAGTAACAATTTCACAAAGTTGAGGAATTGATTGACGGCACAAGGCCCAGCAGATAGGCTCTCCCGTGTAGACCTGTGGACATAATAGACATTGTGCGTTCCACAACGCTGCCATGAACAAGAAGGTGGAAGAATGTATTATTAAGATTTCTGTTGTCTATCCTAATCGAATGGAAGCTGGAAGTTTGTTCAACGCAGCATGTAAAGTGAGATATCCTGACTTTGCTTTGGGTGCATAGTTAGACACCGATTTCCTTCCACATCCGTGGAAGTGTCCATAAAACCGACGAAATTGGCAAAAATACTCACGACCTAGAATTACTTTTGAATTGAGGAAAAAACCTAGAAGTTTACGACCATTTATTAGGCCCATGCATTTATACATTTTCTATATGGAACTTCATCTATTGACCATTCCCAATGGACCCAAAGAAAATAAGTTCATGAAGCCTGTGTTCAAGTGTGGAAGATATTACTGGCGCTCATATTTTGGGGATTATTTTGTCCAAGATACGCCCACTCTAACACAGCTTTTGTTCGAATGCGTTGAGATAAAAACGGTTAACGCCCATCACCGTGAACACAGCCTTTTTCTAAGCTAGCTTATAGCAGTTGTCATTTATCCTGTCGGGTTCCAAAAATGGGTTCTCAATAAGGTTGTTTAGGCAAAAAATTATCGAATATATGCTGTTGCTCATTGGAGATTAATGTGAGCCACCCACGTATCCAACGGTCCAAATGTTTATCAAGACACGTACGACTTGCAGGACTTTACGCCTATGCCACCAGGAAAAACGCCCGGATAGTATTTTTGTGATTTATGGCATAACCACTGATCTGCATTTTTAAAAACGCATATTTAAATGGACTTATCACTAAAGGCCAACTTAGATTACGCTATTAGATTTAAAGATGGAATTTTTAGGGTAAAAATGATTTTTGGTTCACATACATTTTGGTAACTCCGAGCCGATAAAAATGAAACATGATGTGCACTATAGAAATGATCAAACTTCCACTTGTATATTGTGTAGCTGATAACACGCAACAAATATCAAACAGAAATGAATACGCGGCAAAATTTGAACTTTTTAAAATTAACTTCGCTAGATTGATAGGAAAGGAAACCTAGTGTGCTGTCAGATGGACCTGTGCCAAATCACCATAGGTTTATGAACAGGATGGAAATGGAAAAAAGAAAGTATTAAATAACTGTAAGAGAAGATTGGGAAAAAGGAGCATTTAGATTGCCTTGGACTGCCTTATTCATCGTTGATGGAAAGTGGACGCAGGCATTATTATTCCGTGACATAAGCACGAACTGATAACAGTTTTAGCTCATCATGCAGGTTATTACTAAACGCATTAGATAAACCTTTTATTAAACGAAAACCATTTCAAGTTAATAAAAACATAATGTTTTAATTTCTTATTCAGTTTTGAAAATTGGAAAATAGCCGAAAAACACCATGATTTTCGAAACTGATCCCCTTATCGGTTTTGGATATTGCTTTTACAATCCCAGTGATTGTGGTTAGAATGCGACTGATCTCGCACCAAACAGTGGGATACTCATGACCTGTTGCGAAATGATTCTAACGCGATTTATGAAACACTTAAAAAGGATTGTGACAATTTTGTTAAGTCTGTTTGTCGTCTTTTACATCACGCACTTTGAACTTAAAAAGATTTCAACATGTTATGGCTCGTGGTGACAGCATGATGTAAATTACCTCCAGAACTGCTCTAAGGACCCTAAAAAAACTTTATTTTCGGTTTGTCAGTAGCCGAAAGGCCTCCTTGTGCACTTTTTTAATAAAGGATTATATTTTAATTGCCGATAAATGAAACGAACAGGCAAGTCCAAGGAAGTGGTTAAGACGAAGAATGGGCGACATCGGAACATGGTGTTGATTTGCCTGATATTCGGGATCCTCTCTTGAACCCAGCCTTGTAGGTAGTAACAATAAAAGGTATTTGGGCACAAGGTGCACAGTATTTATACGTGTCGTTGCCAGTACACCGCAAACTAGAAATGACAAGCAGTCCCCGTGCACATCAATGTTTCTTATTTGATGCAATGCTTGTCATTTAGTCCGAACACGAGTCATTAATGGCCGTCAGTTAATCACCCGTTTTGGGTAACTGAAGTGATAATTATGCAGCGATTTGGCTCGCTATCACTAAGTCTGCTGGTTACACGCATCTGACCCGTCTAGACACTAAATTTTCCCAGGTCCCGGGACACGAGCCGCGTGGTCGGTCTTTACATGCGGAATAGTCTTCCAGTTTCTGAACGTAGTTTCCTTGTTCGCAACTCTATCAGATTCGGCAAACGTTTCCTGTGGCCTAAATATCTGGGGCCTGATAGTTGCTAACGGCAAACGAGGACGTCAAAGCAGGCTGGCTCTTTTCATCTTCCTACATCGTACATGTGATAAGCGGCTGGACGATATTCGGCGATCCCTTGTTCTTTGTCTTCTTTATATTTCCAGGTTTGGACGCCATGTCAGCAGTACTTTATGGTTCAGTCACCATTCTGTGGATTAAGCCTTCTCCAAACGCCACGTCGGAACATTCCCACCGAAATGGCAGGCAACTTTTCGGCCTTAGTTCCCTTGCAAAAGCAAACAAAATCCAGCCATAATTTACTTCTTTTTACCTATTATCGACTGCGGTGTGAAATTCTACGGGCAAATCAACACCACGTATTTACAATGCATCATACAAACAATGATTATGTTTTGTTTGTAAATAATTAGCAAAAGGGAAGACAAATGCTTCTGTGTCTGTCATTTTTACCGAAAACGTTGTGTTCCACAAACTGCTGATATATTAACGCTGAACCGTTTATAGACTGCGGAAAAGAAAACCCAAATTCTCAAAGTCCCCTTCCAAGGGGATGCGGCAAGAGAACTCCTGAAAAGATGCCTTGGCCAAGCCGTCGCAAGAACATTCCCATCGGCTAGAATTTGAATATTATCCTCCACCAACCCTGTTTTACACGGGAAAGGTTAGGATAGGTTGCAGGCTCAGACCACCTCCATGTGCATCTACTCAATCACTTGCTCCTCAGTAGCAGTTTATATTGGTTGCACGAGTCAGCGCCTAGCCAAAAGAAGAAGGAAACACCTCCCGGAATGGCTGAGAAAAGGCAAAGTTCAAAGCATAAACAGCGCTATTCCCGCTTACCTGGTGGATTCCGGGCACCGTGTGGACCCTAACGAAGACTTTCAAGTGATTTATAAAGTGCCACCAAACTATCCCACTTCCATGGGTCAGCGGCTGCTAGCAACAGCAGAAGCCACCACTATCCGGTTGTGAAAACCGGTCTTGTGCGCACAAAATAACCTTCTACAAGCTCCGCGCTTAGCATGGCCAACGACGACTCCACCAAACCCCTTACTGCCGCTTAAGCATTTTGTCTCTTAACGCCAACCCTCCCTCTTTTAACACGAATCACTGGTATGACTAGATGAACCTTATTGATTTTTATGTCTTGAAGCATAATCCGTTCCCATATAAATGTACTGGCCCGCTGAGAATTTATCGAAAGCCCGTGTATGCTCACGAAACTTCGATCACTTTTGATAGAATTTCGCAGCCCTCATTTCTGGTTACTTGCAAATTCTACACTTCGCAAGAAGCTTACTTATTTAGCATACCGTTACTTTAGACAATATGCTACCCCTGTCAAAAACCTGTGCCAAGAACTCTTGTCATTTCTGTTGATTAAATGTCGTGTTTTGAAAGTTTTATTTAACGACAGATTATTTTAACGTTTCGATTTTTGCACAAAAGTTTCCCTGAAAGTCCGAAAACCTTTCAAAATCATCATTTTTCCATTATATTATTAAAACACACACTGTTAACTAACTCGTCGGTTTCTCTTCTAACATATAAAAATTCTTACATTTTGTGCTTTTGGTTTGCTCGGATGTTTATCGCTACGCAAGAGTAATGACGTCTATTTGCATGCTTAGAGGCAGCAAACTGAAATTCACGCATAGGTTAACCATATTCTACCAATTACAACGAGATAACCACAAAATTATTATAAAGCTGCAGAAACGTTATCAGTAGTGCATGTATGGTTAACAGGTGGAACCATAATGACAGCACAAAGTACGCCAATAACTCCGCCACACTTATTTCTTACGATATCTGCTTCTTCACACTGCTGCGAGGTAACCGAGGTCTTTAGTGGGCTGCCGTGCGTACCTTACATTATTTCTGTCAGGAACTCCAGTTTATAAATGTAACGGTTTACTTTACTTAGAAAGCTATCGCTTACTAAAAGACATTATGTCTACTTGATGATAGTTATGCGTAAGCTGGATGTTGGAATGCATGCATAGGTGAATTGTATCAGGCACATCGATGCGAATGCCAATACACAGCACTCAGAGTACGCTAGGGCAAACACTGATAAGCCGGGTCACTCGCCCCTGTGTCAAGCGGCAGCAAAAGTACCTTATAACACTACCCACGTGGATATGTTCCAATATATGAAAGTTATTTGGATCTTGTCAAAACCAGTAAAGCTTGAGTGTTCATGACCTGCGAGCAATTTCAAATAAAAATTCCTGGTGCGCATTTGTTTTTCCATTTCTGTTGCAAAGAGCCTCCTTTCTGACTTTGTTTTTGGTCAAAGCGCTCCGTACGTAAGTTAACATGAAGTGCATGTCAGTCATCTAGACTTACCTCATATTGTGTCCGCGAACGAGGTGGTTTGGCAAGCTCGATCGAATATATGTTGTACCCCATTGAGGAGTTACGTGCACCGCCCAAAACATCCCTGGATCCGACCGTTGATTAAAGCTCTCCGGCTGATTTGCCACGTGGTGAGAAATGCACCGAGAAGGGTACGCGATTTGTGGGTGAAACAATGCTCTTTATTGTAAAAGAAGTAGTCAAATGTGCATATCAGTAGGATTAATCCAAAAGCAAAGCTTTCTCTTACTTTATATTGAGAAGGGAGATGATGAGCATTTTGATCCAATATAATAAATGAGGACGTTTATCACGGAAAACAACTACTCTTGCGGTTTCTTGCTCATGACAGGCAAATAGAGTCATCCAAAATCCAACAAGGGACTGCGTGGACTGCGTTTACGCAAGAACGATTTCTGCACAGGATTTGAATATAAGGTTCGGCTTCTGCTCTTTGTAGATAGGATATAATATTTGATATACCGTTACTCGCAGTGATTATACTGGCAAGTTAAAAATGATAATACCAACATGATTAATCTGCTAGGGGATTTATTTAGAAAAATTAATGCAAAGGTCCAGGAGATCACCTGGAATGCTTTTGTTTGAATATTTAATGTGTATTTTCCTAGCTTTGCTGATATGTCGGTTGGAAGTTTGCTAATTGAAAAGTACTTTCACAGTTCACAGGCAGTCCAATGTGTGCTGCGTGGTGTGACTGAATGGTGGTCTCTTAGTCAGTCTCTACTGGCTCCTCCTAACGTGGCCTTTGGCAATCTTACACATGTCAGAATTGAGACGCTTAATTTATCTGTTGCGTAAAAAGTTGTAACTTGTGTTTGGTGGGCAAGGTCGCGTAAATAGTATGCATAGATGAAATCATCAGCAGCTTTACCCACTGCCTCTTAGGACAATTGACCGGTTTGGCCGGTGGCCTGATGGTGGGGGTGTACGGCTCAGCGAATTTTACTTACTACAAACTATATACCAAGGTGCACTGAAAGGCGTGGCTTAAATGATGTCAACTGACTGGATAACTTGGACCACGAGGACAGCCCTGTCTGTTTATGTGGAGTGGCTGACTGGCAAACTGACAATCAGGCTGAACTGTGACCTTCTTTAGAAGGCCTCTATGTCACTTCGAAGAAGCCTAGACAGTTGTGACAAAATCTTAGCGGCGGCTCCGCTCACGCTAGCAAAATGCGCTCTCTACCGCCTCCAATCTTTTCGAATATGTCATGACACCGGGCCTACGTGTGGGAATGGGGAGAGATTGTAGTATCTACGAGTTGCAAAAGAAACTGATTAGGCATTTTACTTCCCAACGCATTTGAGCGGAATCTCAGAGCATTCGGCATACTCAATGTTAAATGTCTCGGAAACAACACTTCGGCAAAGCTTCTTATATAATATAAAAGTAGTAAATTTGGGGCAAATTGACATACAGATTGATCAACGTCGATCCGTTCGTTAATATAACATTTAATGAGTACTGGTTATGTAGCTGTAGGTCTGGACCATGGAAATCGAAGCTAGAGCTTGAACCAACGACCTCTGTGTAGATAAGGCTGGGTTTGGGTAGCCATATTAACCACGCCTCAGTAGTCCTCAGAGATCAACGCAAAGGAAACTTTCTAGTGTCTGTACTCTTTTACCATAATGCTCGGTAATTTATGGAGCGTAAACTGGTTATACATTTGCATGACAAGCCGCCGATCGCTTCAATAGACTCATCTCAGTGGAAGAGAAGGCTCTGATTAACGATGATCCCATGATGACCGACCTTGTCTCCTGTTATGTTTATATTACACAGTACCTTAAGCGTCTTAGGAATAAAAACAAGGTAATTTTCGGCTTTTCAACATATTCGCACAACAGCAAGATTATATCTGGTCACCGTAAACGCAACAGGTTTAAACTTAATTCAAGGACGTGGTGTGATTATAAGAAAATAAATTAAATAAGATAATCTAAATTTGTTAGAAATTTTTGTTGAGCAAAGGCAGACGAAATGTATCGACAGTAATTATTACAACAATGATACTTTGTTCAGGACTTTAAAAGGCAAAATTGCTGGCAAAATTGGTTGTTGCAATTTCATTTGCAAGGTGAAAATTACCTTCTAAAAAAAAAGTGCCTATATGAAACAATAAGAAATTTATTTAAAAGTTACCAAACATGGGCGACGTACAGTGACCTGGCAACAGCGCCCTATAAATACTTCACCCTCATCCACCCTATTAACGTTTTGTGTGACTCACTCTAAGGATGGAGGTCAGATAGACTTAAAAACGCCAGACTAATAAATATCTTGTTTAGGGCTCCTATCCCCGTCGCTCCGACTATTTTCTGAATATTGTCACTCCGCTTCTAGTCACTTTGGAGCAAAAATAAGAAGAATATGGGATCAAAACGCGGCATGATGAGTGACATTGTTTAATTAAGACAACTTATTGAGCGATGCATCTGGACATAGATGCGAACATAGATGCGTCTTAACGTGCAGCCTTTCCGAATAGCCAGTTCTGTGCAAATAATTCTACTATTGACAGCTATGCTGTTTATTTTATCGACAAGGCAGAATTTGTGAAAGCCATACATTAGTTTGCACGGGTTGCAAAGAAATCCGTGCAGTTCTGCAAGTGACCTGTTCTCCATGAATTTCTTAATCCTACGTAGGAATCTTCGTATAACTTTTCTGTGCCTTAATCACAGAGGAGATAGTTATTTCGGACGGACAAAAACAAGAGCCTAACGAATACCACTATAGTAAGCATAATGCAGAAGTGAACTACGGTCTTGTTGAAAGCATGTACTTTTCTGAATATATAAAGAGAAAATGACGTTTTCGTATCCAAATTCAACAATCATAGGCTTCTTTAGCTCCTAAAGTATACGTATCTGTATCCGGATTACATAAAACTTTTTACAGCAGCCAGTACATTTCTTTACGTGCTTATAGAAAGATATGTTTATCTACCTCTCGAAAATGACCTGATTACATTCTATCGTGACAATGACCGAACGTCAGGGCTGCCTTCAGACAAAAACCTCAACATAATTGCATATTCTGCCATTAATACTAAAAAAGGTGAAGATTAGTCGCAAAAAATCGCTGTAATTTATGGAACTGAGACGCAGTTTGCGTTTATAATGACTTTTAAGGGTTAAAATTGCTAACAGTTCGTTTTAAGATGGATTGCTTACTTCTAAATAAGGAGTACGAATATGAGACAACAGGAAATGTATATTTTTGTACATTCTTTTGCGTATATTATCTGCAGCAGCGATCAGTGTCAGTCGAGTACTTCTTCGGCGACGACGTAAGACTCCGCATATCGATCTCGTGCATAGTTTTCTGCCTTGTGAGGAGATATGGAGGTAAATTTGCTCTGGAGGTTGACAAATACGCCGCGAGTACTGAGCTTTAGCAGCAACTTCCCAATCAGCCACAAACGTAGTGGCGTTAGGGCATTATTTTGGCCTGTCTAGACACATTTCACAGACCTGGAAGATAACGTTCTTGAACAACAATTTATTTGAAGAGTCTCCATTGTGAACTGATTCATGAGCATCTTTTCGGCAGCTGAAAACATGAATGCGATAAGTGAACATCTTTAACCAACCCAATGTTGACGAGCGCTTCCGTGCGTTAAGAATATCTCGGAAGCCGTTTACCACATTCCTACAACACTCCCAGACAGTGCTCTCTGCATAAATAGGTTTATTTATATAGCATTTTCTTGGGCACCGTCAGTTTACTTGGCACACAGAAAACCGAAAACATATTCTTCTTTTTCCGTTACCACTTTTAGATTTTTGTTTGCATGCCTATGAGCAGAATTCGAAATTTGGAGTTTGTTTTAGGGAAAACCTGCCTTCCGAGTTGTATATAATAAAACTTCGAAATAAAGCAGCTATATAGAATAAATTAAAAAGATTAAGGGTATGAATTTTTAGGATCAACGGGAGCCTGCTGCTGGTGCTTTATAATATTAAAATTAAAGCAGCCTATACAGAATGGATGTGAACGTTTTTATGGTATAAATTTTAAGGATCAATAATAATCTGTTATGGAATGTTGAGTATATACATTTGCCTGAGGAAGAAACGTCTTTAATCGATCATAATAAAATTACTTCCGATCAGATACGAATGCAGTTAATTCCGATGTGCAGTCGACCGACTATTTAAAAATATGTTAATTATGCTCTAGCTTCTAGACCTGAAATATTTTTAAACAGCCTTTAAGTGCAATTTACTTAAACGATATATCATCATCCAAACGTTCTTAAACCTGCAGCGAGCCCTTTGAAAACAGACCTTTTCATGACGTGACAAAGAGAAACTCGGAAGTGTGTACCTTGCACCATGGATGAGAGAACTCATGTGGACACCAGGTTCGAAGTAGAATGTGAGGACGTAGATGATGTAAAATGCTATATGTATATCCAGCTGAAAACCGTAGATTGAGTAGAAATGTCAGAGGTACATAATTGTCTTCTATGATTAATTCAGTCAAAGCTTTTTAGACCTGAAATATTTTAAGCAGCCCTTTGGTGCAATTTATTTAAAACGATATAATTCTCCAACGTTCTCTAAACCTGCAGCCAGCCCTTTGAAACAGACCTTTTCAGATGCGACAAAGAGAATCAGAAGTGCATGCCTTGCACCATGAATGAGTAGAACTGTATGGAAGACCTTGAGTGCAGTAGAATGTGAGGACGTAGATGATGGTAAGTTTTTCCTATATGTATATCAACTAAATACCGTGAGATTGAGTAGGAATCTGCAGAGGCCTTACACTGTCTTGAATATATTTCTATGTTTATTCGGCTCCAGCTTCTTTATCTGAAATAATTAATGCCGACCATTTTTGCAATTAACTTCCTAACATGGTATCATTCATTTCTTCTAACGTTCTCTAAATAATCTGTGACCTCTTTAAAAAAGATATGTGACTAAAACTGTCAGAAATGTTTGCCTAGTACAACGGATGAGGAAGACTGATGGAAACCTTAAGGCCACATTCTTTTAAAGTATACAGTTAGCTCGATATGTTTTGTCACATCATGTTTCTTGCAAGAATGGACACCCTGTGCTTATCGTCGTTCTGACCATTAAAAGGCTTAAAAACGCACCTTCTGGGCTGGCGTACCGTAACAAACTAGTAATGAGGGAACACATATTTTAAAAAACGGCAGCATGAACCATTTTTCCCCAGTTCTCAATTAAAATAGCCGAATGAGGGCTTGAAATTGACCTTCTTTCGTGTTCATTCATGAAACTGCTCTACAATGTTACGGTTTTAAATGCACGCAAGCAGGCCACCCACCACCACCTGAAACTACATAGATGAAAAATCATGTCATCCTTTTCCTCACTGCTAGTGCAGCCCCTTTAACAATATTTTGTGACTGAAAATCAGAGCAAATTGCCTACTTATGGTATTGGCATTTACTATAATTTTGTTTTGTAGAGTAAATTGACGAAAAAATATAAGAAATATTTACTTGGAAACGTGGGTAACATTTATAATTGTTATTGGTCTTTACAACTAAAAATGTCTATGTTCTTATGGAAATCATTTTATGCAAAATAAAAATTGGCAAAAAAAGAAACAATACTGTTCACTTCTTTTTATTGAATGGAAAGGTTTGCTTAACTGGTTCTATAAAATAACGATCTTCGGAATTCTTGTCAAGCAAGGGAAGGAAAATATTATGATTGGATGTGATTCTAGGAATAATTAAATAAAAACCTTTTATGGGTTTCCTTTTGCACATTTTTCAAAGAAACAATAATTGTGGCATAGTGTGGATGCAAGGGAAACGCCTTTGTAGTTATTTACCATCAAAACTGGCTCACACAGTACATTGGCCAATTATCGAAGGACATGCGGATGAATTCTATCTGGAAATGGTAAATAAGTAAGCTTCACATGGAGTAATTCCCTCCTTTTAATTGCAAGTAGAAGAGCGGAGGAGGATTTTTTCATGAGTGAACGAAGCTAGAGAGGACGGTGACTTTCATTTGTTCATCCGTTTCCTGAATTCCGTTTTTTAGCATTTATATTTGGTTAGCGCCGAAAAAGGCACTGTCGAAACACACATGAGTATCGAAATAAAATTATGACAATGTATGCAGATAAAATGCACAAATATGTAATAATAAAGGAAGATCTTGTCCTGTTAGGTCAAAAAGTTAGCGATATTTGAAAATAATTGTGAACTAGAAAAGAAGCAGTAAAAAAACTTATACCATTTAAAAATGGAGTTAGAATTCAACGGGCCTCACTTTTCGAATAAGGTTGGGGAAAACACTGCTTTGGAAAAAGGTCAAGGGGTAAGATTTAACAAATACTGCAGTAGAATTTCAGAATAAGATACATTAACGTCCATAGGATTTGTTCTTGATCACTAAGGCACAGTAAACAATATCTTGCGAGAAAGCCTACAGTGAACTTGAAATCTCAGCCTTTGTGGATCCATAATTGAATTCTGATGATGCTTAGTATCCAGCGAAACGGGATAATTATTACTGTATACTTTCGAATGAATTCTATAGTTTGAATGACAGCTGGTGAAAGGAGACATCATGGGGACTTAAGGGACGAGATAAATAGTTTCGAGAAGGTCTCTTAAATTCCCGATGGTCCTTTATCTGCGTCATGAAAAAAAGCTGCTCAAAGAAGATGAGGAAAATAAAAGTTTAGAAGAATCAGTGTTAAGTTAAATGTGCAATCTTTGCTTGAATGCAGATATATTATTTAACGAACCCATTGCATTTAGAAGATTATTTCAAAGAAATCCACACCTTAAAGCAAATAATAGAGAGCGTTTACATGTGGAGGATGCAAAAGTAGGTATAATTACTGCTGAATTTTGTAGATAAGAAGGAAGACTAATGGGGTAATGACAGAATGTTTGGGGCGATTTGAGTTATTATTTAGTTCAAAATGAGACAGACCCCTGCTTATAGTCTACTGACCAAAAAGCATTTTGCTATATCAACTGAAACCGAAGAGCTGGAATTGGGTCACAAATTTATTTGGTTAGTGTGTATATAACCGTATAGGCTTCTCAAAATAATGATGTAGTATGGGTAGCTCATAGTTACTTCGGAACCCGTTTGCCTCACGCGTACAGGCGACCGTTGCCGATTGTATTCCTGAAAGTGTTTGACACTCCTCGTTAGTCAAACCACTTCCAAATCTTATTCCTTATTTTAAAGAAGACCTGAAGTTCGTTGTTTATCCACAATGGACGATTGCTTGTTATCTTTCGTTTATGGGGACAGGTAAGATTATGTATCCTTTACAAGTTCACAGTCCACAGTTCCACGCCAATGTCCCTGTCCACATTCTTGCTTAGGTTTTGCGTACAAAAGCTGCAAAGACTCCCTACCAGATGATTTTATTTTCAAGTAATTAAGTGAAATCAGGCTGTGATAACATGGAATACTTAAAGTAGGAGGACAATGTATCGCTAGCACCCATTAGCAGTAGAGTCTGTACATCTAGCACATTATTCTTGTCTCGACTAAACACGAGGTCAAGATAATTCGAACTGTGTCCTACCCTAACGCGAGTCCCGAACGGTTCATTCCAAAAGAGTAATTTGTCACCTGCCATCTCAAGCAAACGATGACCGAATGTATCGGTTGGATACGAAACAGTCCAAGTTTCCCAGTCAATATTATGAGCGTTTACGTCTCCAACGATAAGGAAACATTTGTTCAAGCAAGTTTTGGTCAGCTCCATGAGGAAACGATTACATTCGGGTTTGATAATTGGAATGCAAATGTGAATGCCAGTGGTCGGGTATTCTCTGCTGAAAAGTTAAGGATAAAAATACAACGTCTGCTCTCGTGGGATGTGGCTTGGAAATCGTAGTTTTATTAGAGCTAACATAAACAGCAATTCCTCATCAGTGGCTACTCTTATATATTCTTAAATGTTGATAACCACGGAGAATACTTCGTGTTCTTAAATATTTACTGAGAGGCACGTTTCTGTCAGGTGTAATAATATCTGATGATTATCGAAAAACGTCCCAATCTAACTAATTTTATTGCACAGGCTTTGATCCCTTCTTCTTTGTGAGACCCATCACTATGTTTATATATCTCATTATAGGAGCCATTTTCCCTCTTTTTGGTCCTTCTTTTCAGTTTGATATTCAGCACTCGCATTTGGGGTCTTTCTGGCAGTTCGTAATCCAGTTGAAAAAGTACATGTGTGTGTAAGTTACGGAGAGCCATATTTCTTTCTATAAGGCGTGAGGCCTTATTTCATTTTAGAAAAATGATTAAAGGCGCCATGGTGATGACAGTTATTGAGTAGGATTCACTTTTTCTTGACGGAAGGCTTTGTGCATGGAAGCGTAAACGTCCTTTGCAATTGAAGAAGTTGACTCTGAAGACCTTTTCATGACGAACCACGTGCTCAAAACGGAAATATGTTCAGACATATTAAGGATCTGTGTATATTAAATTCTTAAGTTAAAGAGATTTCTATTCAGAACACTGAAATCTGTCCTACTAATGCATTCGATAAAGTGACTGATAGGCGGCCTTTAGCTAAACTAGAGGCTATAGGATTTCATAATCCACATACTGACTTTATTAGATCATACTAAACTGTTCAAAAACAACAAAAAACGTTAAGTGGGGTCCTATTACTTACGTATTCCCCGATTGTGAGTGTTGTCCTTCAAGATACCGCGTTAGGCCTTTACTATTCTTATTTTACATAAAATTATATTTCCTTGAAAAATTAAACAGTATCAAAATTATATTTATGCAAATACCCTACCTGCGGAATTCCTTTACTTACTTTACAGTCAAATGATGCCTAAAGCATTCCATTCGGATAGACGCTCTTTCTAATGGCTTCTAATAGCTTCTATCGCTAATGAAGTTCTCACCTTTATATCTGTCAATACATGTGTTTAAAGGCCTGTAGGCCTACAGCGACCTGTCAAAAGGTTGCCCCATGACTGAATGTTTCTCTATCAAACATGCAGATGCTTCGCCTCATGCCCGATAGAATCACTGGCTCAAAGCTCTCAGATTTGTGGCTTTATTTCTTATAATTTCTACCTTCATGAAATTTAAATCGAGGCTTTATCGTATGTTTCTGCTTCCCACTACTTAATTTGCTTGCCCCATTTTCGGTTTAATGAATCGAATCTAGCCGATCAAAAACGGAAAATTTCCAGACATTTCACAAAAAAACCAATGTATCTAACTATCTCAAATACGTCCTACTCGACTGGATGCCAGCTGACGAAGCTTACATCTATTTGAGTCTGGAGATTTGAAGCGGGCTTTTTTCTCCTTTTTCGACTTAATAATAGCTCAAATCGTCCAAAGCATTTTGTCAGTACCCCATTCTTCCATATAACCTTAGAAATGCAGCACTATGTAAACCTCCTCCTGCATCTTCCAAAGATAATCACTTTCTGTTCTTTGCTTCTAGGTATAGCATCCTTTTGGAATAACTTGCTAAATTAGTATTTTCGTTAACTTTTCTATCTGCATTCAAGCTGAAGAAATGAACATTTATCCTAAAACTGATTTAATAAGGTTTATATTTTCTCATCTATTCTGAGCAGCTTTTGTCGTGACTCCCAATTAATGAAAAATCTGAAATATAAGATACCTTTGTGAAACGATTTTTGCTCTCAGGTCCCTCAGAACCAAAATGTCTACTTTGCTACCAGAAAAACACATTTCTAAATCCACACATAAGGTTCCCGTTTCTCATTTAATTCTGGATCATAAATGCTGCTTTCATTTGCTAATTACCTTTTGCAAAATGTATGTGCCTTTGTGATCAAGAACGATCCATATTGATCGCTTCTGTTATATTGTCGGAAATTCTACTGCAGCATAAGTTTCCTTCCTTACCCTTCACCTTATTTTACTCAGCAGTTTCTTTTATCCTGCCCTCAATTCGAACATGGAGGCCTAGAAATCTACCTCCATATTCAAGGTAGTTTTTGTCACATTCTACTTTCAACTTCACAATTTATTTCCAAAACATAAATAAATATTTCCCTAAAAGGAGTAGTTTTGTCTTCATTTATAAATGTTTGTACATTTTATCAGCACACATTGTCATTATTTTATTTTGGTACTAATTTTGTTTCGAGCAGCGCTTTTTTAGTGCTTACCGTATATAAATTCTGAATTGTGAATTCTGAAGCGCTGTAAGATAACTTACCTCGACCCGTTGTGTCTTCACTGCAGATTATGGAAGGGACTATAAGTACAATTTAAACTTTTTAAACAGTGGTAGTTTTTATCCCTTACTACTCTTAAGGCAGCTCGAACACTCTCAGTGCACCAGTCATCAAGTTGCCTTTTTAAATCTTTTTCTGGGGCGCATAGATGAGATGCTGAGGGTTTTTCCACAAACCTATAAGAAAACTAATTAGGCTGCCCAGATGTTTGCAAAATTTAGCAAAGCTATCCCTTTGTTTTAGAGAATTATCATAATTTTGCTACATTCAAGAAACCATTCACGTATTTTCGGTACTGACTGGCTTTGCTCTCTCTTTCACGCTGATTGCGTTCACGGACACTAAACCTTGTGTCCGGCTTCATGATAAGGAACATGGTGATGACTCTTCGACCCGTAATTGGCTAATTCTTTTTAGCTGACAGCGAATCAACGTTCAATACAACACCTTTGTCTGGTACAAAAACCGGATCTATAACACAGACGGGACAAAGAATACACCGTGCACCTGTGGCAACCCTTTCCCATTCTGAACTCTAACAGTTTAACGAGGTGCAGCTGATTCTCCCGAAAAACACTAGAAAGGATGGTTGGGATTTTTATGTCAGCTCGATTCTCTTTTGCATAACTCTGTTGACCTTACCTGTAAACTGACAATAAATATATAATTTAGAAAACAGTTCATAGTGTATCAGTACACTACTTGCATGAAGATCTTATTGCAATACATATGTCACCTGTTCCTTTCTTATCACAACCAACCGTGGACCGAAAACAAACTAGAAATAATTTCGGCCACAAATATTGACGATATTGCATAAAATAAACATATTCAGTAACAAGTATTGATGCAATTGCACAGGTTTCCCATCATCATAAATTCCAGTCCCTGTTTTCTTCGGAGCCGCGAGTAACCCTTTTAGAAACATGACATAATTTTGTCAATAAATACTAACATACTTCAATAAAAACCCATTGAGACCTGATGAAATAACATCATGAAATTATAAACTTGCAACCCCTGGTAATATGACTATAACACAAGTAAAACATAAAAAATAACATAATACACGCATGCATAATTTTATTTTGCTTCCATATCCATGACAGGATTAGAGACAATCACCAACACCTAATTTAGCAATTATTCCGATAGCAGTGCAAATATATCAGCAAATTTTGCAGATTATTCTCAACCCAAATCATTTTTAACACCAAACATAAATTGATATACTCTATAGCAATTTTATTTAACATTTTGCTAATACACGAGACCTTAAAAGCAGGTTGAGTAACATAAACACTCTACTGCACTGGTGAATCGCCTGGAGAAAACAAAACGAAACTTAATTGGCAGCAGAAAGACTTTTACAGCGCCAAAAAAATGCTGTATCAATAGAAGTTTTATAACTGTTTACAGTCAATCAATGATTCCTTTAATTCTCAGTTCAATAATTGCACTTTAGCTTTTAGCGGGACCACCATTTTATATTAATGATCGTCTCGGCAATTTGTAGAGGTTGAGTTGGCCGTCTTTAATGGGCAAGAAAAACGAGATTTTTGTGCTACAATCCTTCATAGGTGTAAACCAAACTGTTTCGAAGTCGCATGAGAAAAAGTCTGTTCTCAGCTGCGATGATTGATATATTGACGTAGATTGTTATCTTCATGCCCTTCATGCAGTCTTTCTCAACGAAAAATTGGTTGTCCGCTGACATACATTTCGTTTTTCAATATTTCAGCCTACATCAAGTTTCTGCAATGGAAATGACATCCGGGTGCATATCGGATACACATATTTTCAGTTTACACAGTTTCTTAAAAAATCCTGTGTACATTTGTATAAAACTCGGATACTGGTCTGCATTGATTTTAGAAGGATATCTAGATTAGAAGTGTTTGCACCGTCATGACTTTTACGCCGTGAACTCTCTGGTAGCAGACTATTGCATTTAAATCCGACTGGACGCTCAATGTCATGACTTAATGTTTTGTGAGTGGCAATTATCTGTGATCTGGCTGCGCTCCACCCTCTTTGCATAGACATTCAATAATTATTATCTCTGGCCTTGTATGCTTTTTAAATTCCATATTTTCGATTGGTGTCAACTAGTTCAAATCGCTTCAGTAGCTGAGCGTTTATATTATTCACAAGGACAAGCTTAAATGGACTTTGCTTGGCTCTATTTTTCTATTGAGTCTACTATTGAGCCTTTTCTGTAGGCATTTTAAGAAGTTGACCTTTTCGACGAACTTTAAGAGATTCTGAACAAAGGTCCGGCATAGCTCCATATCATCGTTTGATTTTGACTTTCGGGGTTTCAGATGTAGATGCAGGCATGCGTTTGATCAAATTGCCATTTATTGCCGCACCCCTTTTTGGGGCCTTTGTTGTTCTTAATTATTTTCAGGAATAACATTATGAACACAATGATTTGCATAAAGATCTGCTCTCAGAACATTTGCTGCGACAAATTTAATGTGTTTATCTCCCTAACGAGGATTATTTGTTAGGTTCGTCTTTCGCAAAAACAGTTTTAATTGTAGTATGCTTAAACTTGGCCCACACACAGTAATTCTTTGGCAAAGTCGCATTTTTCGTTTTTGCCCTAAGACGCTTCGTTGTTTTCTGTCATTTCTGTTTGTCACGCTTTCACCTTATCGTTTTTCTGGTCAACTATAACACCGAGCCACGTATACGTGCGATCATCCTGCTCTTTATCTTTTTCCGATCAGCAAATTTCATGACCACCCTCCACGAATCAATTAACCGTGCATGGCATCTCCCATGAAAAGAGTCAGACGGCGGCACGGAATAACAATTAAAACTGAAATATGGGTTAAACGCAATGCGACAGCCGGCGTATTCAGTCAACTGGCGAGAAGTGAAGGACTGCATTTCCAATTTCTGAAAATCTAAAAAGAAAAAACCACTTTTTGAAATCGTCAGAGAAACAACATACGCCAGCTGTAGAACGTCCCTTTTTCTTTAACCGCAACCCCGCAAATTACCTTTTCACTACTATTTACTCATAAGATCGGTCAATTAAATGTGTTAGTAAGTGTTTTTGTAGGTTTGTGTACTGCTCTCCTCATGCAAAAATAAATTATCGGCCTTTTTATGCGCACAATGTATGTATTATAGGCCTTATCACATAAACGCCGCATACAAACGTAATGAAAAGCATGCTTTATGTTGACGTACAGATCACATAAAGCAAATTCCGCCTGTTTTGTGTCCAAAGAATTTGGTGCAAATGTGACGCAAAGTCAACTCCAAAGCATCCTCCATCTCACACCGATTGCAGCTCTGTACTAAATAACGAAATTTAAATATTGGATTCATTTTGAGATCTCGGAGTAAGAAAAATGTTTATGTTGTTAGGCCACTGTACAAGAATCAAATATATAAATAAAGTAGACCATTCTTTATCTGCCGCTTATGAATAAGTGGTAATGACCGATAAAGTTTTAAATCCTGTTATCATTTAACTGAGCGTCCTGCTTCCAAAACAATCCTTTTTCTTGCGGTCGTCAACCATTGATAGCAAATTTTAAAATGAAAGGTGTTTGCATTTGTGTTACAATCAAATCATGCCTGAGCGATATTCTCATACATTAAATTCCTTCAAATGAGGCAAGGTCATAAAACTACATTTTTTCTATTTTTCTTGTTGATATGGTTTTGCAACTTTTATAGTCCATCTCGATATCATTAGGAATGTTTGAGCTTTGCTGGTCTTGATCTGCTTGTCTCTACGATTTCCTCTTTCGGTATATGTGGTAAATTTGTGAACAATATGCCTTCATACCTGGGCTCTCAGACACAACACGTTAAGCTCACAATGTGTGATTCCAATCCTGCACTTATGAGGGGTGGAGCGTGTTTGGTTTGCATTTATTTTGTCTTTTTGTCAATGACGTATACGGTTCATTTATGAATGGTAGGCTTCTTAAAGATGCTGATGATTTATATTCACATATCGAAACAAGGCGTCACATCGCGATTTAGCTCGAAAACTTTTATTGATCTTGATGCTTTCACGAAGTGGTACTGTTCAATGCTCCTTTCCCTTTTTTGGCACAAATAATATGTTATGTTTGTTGTTGATGAGCATCAGCGTCAATTGAGCACAAATGATCTCGACACAAATACGCCTAGAATTAAGGATAAGCTGGTCATATCGTTTTCTGACGGTAGTCATCTTTTCGTGCATTGCATCCTAATTTTCTCTAATGCCCATACTTTAATCGGGTTTATCCTCCAAAATAAAAACGATTATAAACGACCATTTTAAAGTGTACGTTTGGCCTGGTCTGGAATGATGCTCGCGCTGGATATCGGAATCAAATAGACTAAATGCTGCATTTAATCTAAAAGGGTTTTATCGTTTAGGCACTAAAATCTGACCGAGTAAGAAAGCTGTGAGCTTATAATGCTTGATCACTTTCCATGTCGCACATTATTAATAAGATTAATTTTAGCAGTGGTATATTTAATCTTCTTACCACGTTGAGGCTGATTTCCGCCACCGCTATGACTTTTTATTTGTTCCTGTGGAACGTAAAGTTAGGTGTCATCTGTCTTTATGTACACGCCATACAAATAAGAAAAAGGTACATACAATATAACAATCCTGATGGATTATTCTTCATTTAATTGAACTTTCACTTGGTTTCTGCATTTCAAACGCCGATTGCTGCCGATTGCGCTATGTCTGCAACAACTGAATTCTTCAGCGGCAGAACCGTGGTTACTTACAAAGACTAGGAAACGAAAAACACATTGAAGTTGTACAACGTCTTGCTTATGACAAACACATATGGTCAATCGAGGCTATAACACTAGATTTTACTGCGTGAGTGGAGGGGAAGACTATTTTGCGAGGTGGATAAGGACATACTCAGGGAAGTTGTACTACTCCACTCCACTTTTGAACTGCTATCATCTCACGGGTGGCAGAATTTATCTAAGAAAAACACTCTTATCACTCTGATAACGGAGGTTAAATTGAAGAGCTTAGCAGCATTTAATTAAAAACAAGGATAATAACGACATGACGCAATATGCTTTGGGCATGTTCAACTCCTCAAGTTGTATGCAGTAGTAGATTTTCAGCAAAGAACACTTTGTGAGAGTGCCTACCATTTTTCGTAAATCCAGAAGCATCTGGCTCACAACAACTTCAAAATGACATATAGAAACCTAATTGATCCTCACATTCAGGTAATTATCTATCAGAACTATGCATCAATATCAAATGGATTAATGCCATCAATATGTAATTAACACTTGCATTTGTATAGGTAAAGGAGAGTTTTATGATCATTTCGTGTTTTCACATTGATTTTATTTGATTTGGTTTTTCAAATATTGAGTAATTTATAAGATAGTCTGAAAGAAAACTAAATAATTTAGAAAAGTGGTTATTTTCGGTAAAACCAAATCTTTGCGCAACTGCAAAAGATTAAACTTGTCACTATAACCGCAAAATGTTTACCCGTAATTTTATCAATGTATGAACAGGTACAATGGATCCCAGCTTTTAATTTATAACAAAAAATAAAGCATTTCACAGCCTCTTTATAACAATGTTTTACAGTTTTGGAAACAAATTTAAACAGATGGACAAAATTGATCAAAAGAAATAATTTTGCATCTTTACGAATTGTGTGCCACGCACACAAATCGTTGATTCCGAATAATGATCAAAACTATCCAACCAGGTTGCGGGACTTCAGGCGCATGCCACGTGGTTAAAAAGCACGTAAAACGGATTGTAATATACTGTGAAACCAATTGTCTACATTTTTAAATTAATACTCAAATTTGCATCATATTAAGCCGAAAGTTTACTTCGACGTTAGACCTACAGATGGAAAGGTATGATAATGCCTTCTCTGTTTCTATATCGAAAAGTGAGATCGTTGTCATTTCGAGCTGACACCATAACGAGGAAGCAAAGTAAAGATAAGTAAACCAATTCCAGATAGTTATTGCTAATTACAAATAAATATGGTTAGTGGAGGCTATTACAGTATACTATTTTGCGTGAGTGGAGTGGTACACTATTTTTTGAGTGCTGGTTAAGGACATCATGAGAAAAACTATCTGTGTTTCAAATAAACATTTCTTGTTCTAAAGATGAGTTCCGATTTAGTTAAGACGACCTTACGGGGATTGATTTAGCTATCCTAGATTTGAATTTCAGGCAAAGATTGGAAGTGCGCGATCATGAGCACTCCTGATGGAAAGTCCGTATTGCAGTTAATAATACACTTACTGGCGTACTTAAACGAGATACTTCATGCTGGTCGTGCTTCGTTTGGCATTTCGTTGACATAAGTGTCATCGCAGTTTACCCTGTGTCACAATTTATTGCGCACAAGTTGTAGATAAAAAGGTACGCAGGTTGACAGACGACCAATTTGTGCTTCATAGTGCGCAAAAATTATAAACACAAAAACAATAAGTGAACAAAAATTAAGATTTTAGGTTTAATTTCGGCTCGTTTAGGACAGCATCCTTTGTTTGATCTAATGATGCCTGTTGTGATAATAAGGTTGACTGATTATGTTGTTTATTGGTTATTTTAATACCATCGCGATTGTTCTGCCAGATGGTTTATTCCGCCATATTACTGCGAAAGGGCCAGGAGATCTCCAGATTAGCACCTGTTTGATTAGGCTCTGATTACGATGATTTCTCTTTTGATTTCTCAACATTTCAGAATTTCATTTCATTGTCATCACCCAAATACATTTCTCAAATTTTTTGTTGTTATCTCCCCTTTGGGAAATACGTTATTTTGAAAAGCAGCCATCACAAATAAAATGTTAAAAATCATGATTAAATTAGAAATTGGCCTAAATATGTCAATAAAGTTTGGATATGATGTAATATGTTTCATTTCCCTTTCGAATTGCAATCTCACCTGACCACATTGCAGACACCACTCATAAAAATTAGGTTTGCAGCACAGAGAACGCCCTCTGTCAAAACCATTTCCACGTCCAGAATCACTGGTGAATGACTCAGAAGAAGAAGAGTATAAATAGTCCAAACGTGCTCCATAAACTGTCAAACTGAAGCGGTTTGATTTGGCAAGAGCGATTGAATATGTGTTGCTGCCCATTTAAGCTTAATGTGATGCGTTAAAACATCTTACGATCAAATGTTTATTGTTGACATTCTGAGAAACCGGAAATGGCAAATTCAATTAACGGAAATAAGCGGTAGGTGAGTGTGAGTCGTTTGAAATTCGGATGGCTGTCTTATTCGTCGTTGATGGCCAACGGGATCAGGGGTTACTATTCAATGATATAAGACCGTACTAATGCATCTTTGAAGTTCAACGTGAAGTTTGATACTGCCAAAATCAGATTACCAGGCAAAAAGTAATTAATTAGTCGTGGAACGTGGCTTTTTGCAAAAACAAAGTTCTGGCAGTCCATCTTGTGATCGCACGCGTAGGAAACCGAATATCTTTTGGATAGGCATTCACGACGACGGAAAAGTTGTTTGTGCTTCCTTGTGTCAGTGCCAAGATTCAACATGCACGTGAGTTGGTTCAGCGCAAGGAATACTATATATTAACTTTCAATTGTGCTCGCTGTGTTGCTATAGAGAGGGTGATTAAAACAAAGAATTCGAGGGATTATTTTTGCATTTTGTGGATGACATTCTTTATTCGAAATAACACTGCAAGCCGTGAGTATTCTGGTTATCAATGGGAGGTCTTTGAGTGTAGATTTTATAGCATTATTGATGGGAAATTTCTAGGAGATGTCCTGATGTACTCCTGTTTGAGCAAACTTTCTGTCGGTATTTCCGTCGTTGTAAACCTTAAAAGAGTGAAACTTACTCTAAGAAGTAAAAGGCGAAAAAACAACTTGTGCTATCAAATATCATCTCAGGTTCAGGGAAACATCTTGGTTGTCTGTTTGTTTAAGCTATAACTCAAATTTTTATAAAATCAAATTTAACCATGAGTTTATTTCTTGATTATCTTATCAGCTACAGACAGCAGTATGCAATCAACGTTATCGCGGGTGGAATAAGAAGGAGCTCGCAATGATAACGAGCTCCATTTTTATGCAACAGCCAGTAAGCCATGGATTACCCATAAATCCATGGCTTTTTGTGAATATTGATTTTTGTACATTGATTCGCGTTAATTGAACATGTAAGGGGTTTTTTCTACAGCACAGCACACAACACAATCCACAGTAAAGTATCAGTCAACAATAGTACAATTATATAATTTTGTGTTTGGAATTAGTCACCATTATATCGCATATTCACGTGTGTCAGAAAAATTGCACGTGCGTAGTTCTAAAATCGAACATTTAATTTCCGTTTTTATTAGCCCTGTCAGCATTCAATTATACATCGTCTACTATGCTGTCACTTAAGATAAAACCAAATTTCACGACGGAACATCCGCATTAAAACAAACGCCAGACATCCCGGGGCTTTGATTTTATTTCGAAAAGCCAGCAACACCTAGTTAATTCTTTTTGATTTAATTCGTTACCGACAGCAATATGTAAATCGGACGGTGATATTCCATCGTATTTTTGCAAGGGTCTTACCCACTGCTTATCAAAATGTCAAAAGTACGTTTTCTGTGTACAAAATGTAGCATAGAGACGAGCAAATGCTCCTTCATTGCTTCTCATTGGCGGTTTTCAAAAGTTGTACACGTACCAAAGTGTAACTAGCTTGCGGACTGTTTTAGGAAATTTCGTTGATAACATTTTGTTCATTTCTCTCTCCATGACCCCACTTATTCTGTAATTGTTTTTATTTAAAGATTTTAAGATACAAGGTTTGCCGTCTTTAAACAATAGCACCTTCATTTCCTACGTATGCATTTAGAGCGTATCAATCATCCAGGCCAATTCCATAAACTGTGTAACCAAAGCAGGTTGTTTTGGCAAGAGCGATCGAATATATGTTGTTGCCCATTGAAGATTTATGTGACACGCCCAAATATATTTAGATCACGATGTTGTTCAAGACTATCTGGCCAAGTTCCAGGACTTCACATTTATGCCACGTGCTGAGAAAAGCACAAAGAACTGTGTAGCCAATGGTTAACATTTTTACATTAATTCTCAAATTCGCATGACAGTATGGCGAAGGTTGACTTCGATGTTAGACATATAGATGAAATGAGATGACAATGCTCAATCTGGCTTTATTTCGAGAATTGACATGGTTTTCAATTTGATCCCATATCATTGAGCAGTAGTCAAGTAAAGATAAGTAAACCTGCTCCAGATATGTCTTGCTTATGACAAACAAATATGGTCATTCGAGCCTATAACAGAAGAGTATTTTGCGTGACTGGAGGGGTAGACTATTTTTTGTGAGCAAAATATGAGGGAAAGTTTCTTTGTTTTAAACACATATTTCTTGTACAGTAGAAAAGTCCTAATTTGTTTCAGTTGGCTTTTGGCTGGCTGGTAAAGTCATTCTTAAGGGGGATTTCTTGAATAGATTGGTAGAAAGCGATCGCAAGCCCTACTGATGAAAAGTCTGTAATAATGCCAAAAACTTACGTCCGTATTAATGTCAATACTTTACGTATTGGCAACAAAGTGTAGAGCAATTCTGTTTGTTGTGTTTGGTGTGTATTTCGTTGACTTAAGTGTCATCGCAGTTTCTTCAGTGTCTCAAACGAACGCGCACGACTATTTGGCGGAAAGGCGATCAGGTCAACAAACAACCACATTGTGCTTCATAATGCGAGGAGCCTAGTTTTGGCTTGCGTGAAAGTCCTTAACACACGAGCAATTAGTGAACAAAATTATCATGTCAGGTTTAGTTTCTGCTCTTTGCGGACGGAAATCCGTCATTTGATATAATGTTGCGCGCATGAAGTATGCTGTTTATTGGCGATGCAATTACAATCGGTATTTATCTGCCAAGAGATATATTTAGTAAAATTAATGCAAAAGGGCTATAAGATCACCCGAAATGCACTTGTTTGATTAGTTTGTCGGTACGATTTATCTCTCTTGATTTCTCGTAATCAAACAGGCTTTTCATTGCCTCTACTAAAGAGCAATTAACAGAGCAAAATAATATTCTGAAAAGCGTTGATCTCAAATTGAATTTAAAAAACGTAATTCATGTAAAACATAGACCAAGAGTTAAATAACTACTTTCAGAATGTTTTGTTAGTAGGTTAAATGTTTCATTGCCCTTTTGAATTCCCAAATCACCTGATTTTAAAGCAAACAACACTCATAGAAATTGGATTGATTTGGCAGAGTATTCCCTCTTTTTGATCATGTCCACGTTCTTTTCCTTACTCGAATCACTCTGAAGAACGTTGTTGAGCTTAGCAGCCGACATTCGCATATGAGGTTTTGACAACATGGAAAAATACATTTTCGGCTTGTTTGACTCCTCAAAGCGTTCGACGGAGAAGGTTTTCGGCATAGAACACTTTGTGACGTTTCCGGATATTTTTTTGTGAATCCTGGAATATCAAGACCACATAAACTTTCCAATGACCCAAACCAACCAAACTCCGACAAGATTTTCCCACACAAAAACAGAATAAATAAGGTTTGAGTGTCCACTCATACAAATTTTCCTTCGTCGGGTGCTTGCGTTAATAGTAATTTGATAAACGTTATATATATTCAATGGATACGTGCATGTGAAATTAGTCAGTGAAGTTCGAACGTTTCATCAAAATGGAAAGTATCCTAATATTTATTTATGGACATAGGTTGTGTTAGGACAGAAATATAATCCGTGTATGATTTTTCAATGGTAAATGACGTGACAGGATGCTTTTATAAACCTGTAGGACTCAACCATGTTACTTGACGCTTGAGAGGTTGAACCGACCGTTCCTTAATTAATATAAATAAAATGCAAGCCAAGTTGTGTCCATTAAGATCATATTATATTTTTATCGACGGAACGTATTGTCAAAGTGATGCTTATATTGTTTTATATATTTGTAGCAAGAACAATTCTGACCATGTTTTGTCATGAACCATGCAAAAAATGTTTTTGTTGGATGATTAATGGGGACTATTTTACTCGCCTGCATGGATATAGCATTTTATTTTCAAATTTGTGTTTCATTTACAGTTTGCGCGTTCGTTCGTATATGGTGAATGTCTCACTGTTCAGCTTTGGCTTACACACGGTTTGAACGCACACATTAAAGTAATAAATAAATAAATAAATTTTATATAAAAGGCCCAGAGGGCCTCATCATTAAACACTTAGTATTGTGGTTAAAATAAATAAAAAGTTGATAATTGCTTCACTTTGTGAGCATCCATATGAACAACAGAAATGATTAGTATGGTAAACATATCGAATTCAAAACGATTTGCCATTTAAAAACAAAAGTCAACAGTTTTTGGCATATACGGTAAACTGGAAACTCCTAGGGTTAAATCGGAGGCGAAGTTCGGCGAGCCCCCAATTTAAAAAAAAGAAGAAAAAAACTGTTTCACTAAAAAATCAATAGCTAAATGCAATAGCATAGTATTGTGATGTTGCTGACAACGTATGAGGGGTCGGAACGCTCCTTGTCGGGTAAGAGATTATATAACAGCCATGGCTACTGTTCATAACTACCATGGAGGTAAGAGAGGAGAAACACATCGTAGACAACATAATCAAAACGAAGAGGGGACAGTAGAGGTCACGAGATCATCATCCAGATGCGACCTTGCTGATTGCATAGTCCATCACCAACGAGGCCAAACCATCAGAACTCACCTCGATCATAAACAGAACCTGGAGACTATCGTCAAGTTTGCAAATTCGGAGGAAAGTATCAAGGTTTTCAAGAGTTGGCAATGCTAGTTTAAAAGGCGTGAAAGAAAACGTGAATGCAAAGATTGACTGCAAAGGATGATAGAAATATAATTAGAGACCACTATAATATCAAGGAAGCTGCCTCAAATACCAGGAGGACTCTTTTCAAAATTCAAAAGTTGCAACTTTGGGAAGGAAACAGACAAAAAGGACTTGATATATTCCGAAGTTAAATGTTTGCGTAATTTGGTTTTAAAAAAGCTAATGTAGATGACAACCTAATTTGCAATGGAAGATTATTCCATATAAAAGCATATTAGGAGGCAAAAAACTGAGACCGGTAAGTTGTGGAGCTAAGGGGTGGAAAAATGATCATAGAGGAATTACGAGTGGCATAGGGTCGATCTACCGGAGTGAGAGCGTTAATTTGTGGGAGATTTGGGCTAGAGTTAATGCGAAACAGGAAGCAGAGACCAGCTTCGAGTCTTCTTACCCACATTAATTTAATGTTTGCTAACTGGCATCTATCCGTATAAGAGATACTTAATCCAGGAAGAGAAAATAGTCTTCGAGTAAAAAACCCTCTGAACTTTTTCAATCTTACTGCAGTCAGAGGCGTTCATCAGCCCAAAGAGAGGAGAGCAGTATTCTAAAATAGGAAGAACAAACATGCGGTAACGGTTTAACTTTATTTCCGGAAGGAAGACATTATGTGATATAAAACCACATATCTGTGCAGCCTTTGCAGAAATTCGATCTGCATGAGGCGATAATGCTAGCTTATTCGTGTAACTTAGACCTACGTCTTTTATGTTTAATTGTTCTAAAAGAGTACTTTTTTGAAATTATAGGGGTCCAGGAAGCTTGGTGGGGCCAAAACACATGAAACTGCTCTTGGATGGAGAAAATTCTATCTACCAAGTACAGCTTCAACGTTAGAGCATAAGTAGATCAGTGTTGATTTTATCAACGCAACTATTGGGAATGTCTTTAGAAAAGGAATAAATGCGATTGAGATCAACAGCGTAACGAAGTTTTGAGAATTTGTGAGTAAAGTTGAAATTTCGTTTATGTACAGAATGAAGAGAAGGGGACCTAGAACCGTGCCTTGAAAAACGCCACTCATGATCGCCTGAGGCCTCGAATAGCTATTACCTACTAAGACGATCTGGCTGCGGTTAGACAAGTAGAAACCAATGAAGTTAAGGAGAGGAGGCCGGATGCCGAGGGCTTCCAGTTTCACCAGAAGACGTCTGTGCAGTACCTTGTCAAAGGCTTTGCTCAGGTCAAAGTAGATCACAACTTCTGACCGCTGCTCATTACGAAGGGAAGTGACGAGGTTAAGTAAAGCTAAGTGACACACTTCGCATGATCTCCCAGGTAGAAAACCATATTGCGAGTCACTTTAAAGCCTATTTTCTAGGCAAAATTCAAGAATTTGATTACAAATATTTTTTTCAAGAAGTTTTGCTAGCTTCGTGAACGTTTTGTGAATACCTCGATAACTTTTACGTCTGAACGAGATCCCGACTTAAAGACTGGAAGAATAATATGTCTTCCGTGAGTCAGGAAAGAATCCGTTTAGAAGATAAACTGAGAATAAATGGCTATGCAATCGGGGGAAGCTCGGCACTCTTTTAATAACTGAGTTTGGATTGCCGTCAGTCCCCGAAGAGTGTGAGTTTTTTAGACGAATTATTTGCTAACGAATTAGTTCTAAGGAGAATACATCCAAGAATCGCTTTTTGCCGGGCGACAGGATAATGGATGCGAAGCAGTAATTACCAGAGAATGACGTTTCATCAAGATCAAATGGGAAATGCTTAAATGAAGCTTTAATATAGAGAAGACAACCACCACCACGCTTGCTAATATGGTCTTGACGATAGAGATCATACTGGTGTATGACAAGCAAAGAGTCGGAAATTAAGGGATATGTCCAAGATTCAGTTACACATAAAACATCGGGCATTAACTCGAAAGCAATGGCTCTCAGCTGGGCCATCTTATTAAAAACAGATCTAGCATGAAGTTATATGACATATAGCGTAGTTCAAGTATCCAAACAAGGGTTATCGTAACTTATAAAAAAGGAAGACTTGGTGGTGTGGAAGAAAACTGTAGAGAAAATGATGCGGACGGAAAGAAAAATTGCTGCTGTCTACAATTAGCTAAGCTTTCACTGCTAACTTAATTAGGATTATTGTACAGAAACAGATTTAGGTGGTATCCATTGATAGAAAGGCTATTTTCTGCGTTAGTGAAAATAGGAGTCCGTAAAATAGGATTTTGAGGAATATTGGAATAATATGGGGGGGAGAATAAGATTTGAAAATTGAACAAATTGTTTTGGAAAACTGTTACCGTAAGGAGTTGTGTTAAACAATGGAAGAGTATGAGAAGTTGATTGGTTGGGATAGTTCCTAAGGGACTTTTGGGTATGTATGGTAGATGCTTGAGGGTAAGAAGGTTTCACAAATTTAATAACGTATTTCTTTTTGGAACTTAAGTTTGGAGTCAACTTTGACTTGCCCAGGTTATTGATAAGTTTAATAGATTGGACAGCTGAGACCTGAGTGGAAAGCGTGGAATGGGAACGAGGTGGACTGGATCCAGTTTTGTTGACTTAGTCAACAGTAGAAGTACAAGGAAAACTACGTTGGAACGGAGAAGCAGTCGTTCTTGGCACTTTAGACGGAGTGACTGACATAAGAGGTGGGCTTACGGCATGGTTGATAGCTACTGCGTTGGAAATTTCGTATTCGCGATGGAGAAGGCGTAAATGGATTCGTTGCAAGAAGAGCGGTAGTTGAAGTTAAGGTTTTTGAACCAGGCACTATAGGAGATTGCTGTACCGTCTCATTATGGTTTGTATAGCCATTACCAGACTTTCGGATAATGGATTAAGAGGCCGAAGACCTATGCAAGAGGAGAGACCCATTCCTTTCGCTCCATCGGTGTAAGATCCCGACAAAGGAAACATTTTGCTACCACAAGATATCGAGAAATGCGACCTCGTTGTGCAAAAATGAAGTCCACCTCGATTGGCGAAAAAAGGTGATTAATAAAGGTGGATTTTTGCTACGTGAGGAGATGCGTTTGGCTTCCGCTATTTTGTAGTTAAAACCGCACGATTACAGGAAGTCTGCGGCAACGTCAATGGGTCGGCTGTCCCGGGAAACATTTTTTAAAATAAAAATTATAATTTCGTTTTTGTCGGTCTGATGTTTCACTGGCAACCAAATGAACGAGAAAATGGAGACGCTGACATTCCTGAGAGGTAAGAACTGATATGTTACCGTCAAATAAGTTCCCAAGTATAGAGAAAACTGATCCAAACTTTAACATAAAAATCATTTCAATTTTGTAAAGCAGAGAGATCAAACTGCTTAGCTTTAATGATTGGTTGCATATGCATATCACTGCTGTGACTACTTGATGCAACCAAGCAACGTTTCGTGGAATAATGGCTTCCAGAGCTTTGCGAGGAGCCGAGACACTCGTTCTCATTTTGGTAGGAGGCTTTAATTTGGTCAAACTTAGGACGAAAATCGGGGTGGAAATAATATTTCGCGACAGATTTGGTTTCCAAGAATCTGCCAACCCCAGGACATTTAGCAGGCTTTGAGAAAAACTCAGTATGGCCGGGCAAACGTTGACTCTAAATGTTCACGCCTGCATGGGAATTTGGACGAGCACCACAGGTATAAGCTTATGATTGATAGAGTGCTCAAAGTGCAAAGTTTTGGTCGCGAAATGTGTACATGGTTCTTCCAGCTTTGGGTATGTATGCATACCTGGGCACATTGCTGACGACAGTCTCAAGCTCTTTTCTACCCAGAATCCCAAAAACAACGATAGTTGCATGCATATCATGCATATTTGGCACAGTGTAGGAATAAATTTACGCCCTTTTACCAGTACAGATAAATAACTATTTGGACATTGGATTAGCATGTCTTTATTTCCTGCAGGAATGTATGTAAGTGGTGCCATCCAGTATTTAACAGCGTTTTGTCTTAGGACCGTTTGTCACGAACTCCATTCCTTCAACGCCTCGAGTTCGAACCATGCATTTGTCGCATAATAAAATAAAAAAGTCAGAAATTGAGAATTTTGTTTAAATATTTCAAAAACCGCATGATTCAGAGCAGCATGAGGCATCTCTTTATCAAATGCATTCATTATCTCATAAAGACACGATCATAAAAGTTTGGATTCTAGATTGCAATAAAGTAACTGAAAGAGTGCTATAAATCATCATGCGTAGTTGCAACAGGTGGATATGAGTGAGGAAATGGCTATGTTTACATGACACATTACGTTCGGATTCACACAATAATGATAAATAAGCTTGATTTTGACGCTATTTATTCATTTTCGTTGCAAGCACATAAAGCTGATGACGCTCCGTGCACTCAAAAGGCATAGCTAATCTCCTATGAAACAGAGGAACGTAAAATTATGAAAAGGAATTCCGAAGCAAGACATGATTATAATAGTAACATTAGACAAGAAAGTTGCCGCCTAATAAGAAATCTTAAAAGGTAAGCACTATTCCAGCAATTCCATCACTCAAAGCTCGGAAGAGACATATAACTTTCTTCGAGCTGAATATTTAAAACTTTCAGGAGATTCTCTAAACAATTGGGCATGTGTTCTAGCATGAAACCAGCTCACCATGCACCCAATGTGATGATTTTCAGTCCAAAATATACGCTATGGATTATGCTTTTGTTTATGACAGAATTGCATCTGGTAGCGAACTTCCGTGATGCTATTAACACGGCCGGAATAAATGACAACCTTCCTTTCCTCATATCACAAAAGCATATTGATTCCACCCCTATATAAAGCAAGATATGTCACGGTCCAGACAGAACATCAACTATGACGTTAGCTTACATGACTGTTGTACTGACGGTAGTGCTTTTGAGGTCAGGTACGTTAACATATCCACAATTCAGTTTTCAGAAAATACTGTTGAATATTTTTTTGATGCAAACATGTTTTCTTTTCTCTGCTGGCACGTTTAACCAGACCAGGAAAATTCACCAGAAGCCGCGTCCTCGATTTAAAAGGCACGTACCGTACCTCTCCTGTTCACGCTAAATTGTTTAAGAACGATGGCGACTCCATAACAACTAATAAAATGCCACTTTGTCTACGCTAAAATTGTTCAAACACACACAAATGTTAAATGGTATCACATGTAATTATTTTTTAAAATTTAATTAGCTTTTTTTAACGTGTTTAGCGACGCTGTGACAGGAAACGCGCGTCATTATGAATGAAAATAATATGCACAGTAAATTGCACATGTATTAGCTTTATATTAAATCTTCACGCTTCTCATGAAACGAGTTGTTCTTTTCTTTATTATATATAATGTTACAAATCACTGCCCTTTTATGTTATTTAATTTAACTGTATCTTACCGATTATATTTCGGTATGTTTAGCGGCAGTTACAATTAAGTGACCTGAGTTCATAACGTAAACATTTAAACAAAAACTACTTCTCCAGGCATAACTCCATAACGATTTAAAACGGCAAAATTCAACTTCACTAACATAC
>WEDG01010680.1:0-67948 GCA_017591395.1 Schistocephalus solidus | reverse complement strand
GAAACACGTGTCTGGGCTTTTAGCTAGTATCTATGTCGGAGTACGGTATAACGTCTTTTGCCATATATATATATATATATATATATATATATATATATATATATATATAAATATATATATATATATATATATATATATATATAAATATATGGCAAAAGACGTTATCCCGTTCTACGGACACAGGTTGTATCTAAAAACCTAGACAACTGTTTCATGGATGGTTCTGCTGCTGCATGACACAGGAACGAGCGGTTCGGTTAAGCAGGGTTCGGGTCCCCAGCGTTCGCCATGCGAGAAATCTGTCTCAACCTGACTACACGAAAATCAGTTAGCGGTTAGAAGACGAGACCATTTATCCCAAGTGCCTATGCATACACTAGAAACAGGGCATAGATTTGCATGGGAGAAAGCACGGATAGTTCGCAATTGCCCAACCAGCAATGGCCATGAATTCCTGTAAGCAATGCACTCAGATGAGGCATGCATCAACCGGCATCAATCGGTTTGGATGCAACATACAAAATCGTTAAAAAAAATCCAAAAGCGCACAAGCAATCACGACAGGATGACAAGATGCACTCAACGCGTTTTGGCTCAGATTTAGCCCAAGCTCAGAATCCTTTGTTAAACACAGTTAATTAATTAATTGTTCCTGTACATTGCCCGTAGTCTGACGACGAGCTGGAGACCAGTCGCGAAAATATACGCATTAAAATATATATATATATATATAATTAACTGAGGTAGTATTCATTTCGAGATGATAATGAAAAAAAGACGATTCGTCGCAAAAACGAGTTTTACTCGATTTTTCCGATGAACCTTCTTTCTTCCCATATATATATATATGGAAGTAAAGAATTTCTACGGGATATGATAAGTAACAGTATTAGGTAAATTATCGAGGATAGTTACGCAGGTCTTCGTCAGACTAGTGGTAAGGCTGCAAAAACCGTTAAAATTGAAAACGCCTGAAAATCGATATTGCTGAATTAGTACCACCAATAGCTGTAATTGTGGGTGGATACCTCGTTCGGATTGGATACCGCCTTTTGCAATTTTCCTTGCGAATTTTTGTACACGGCATCCAATTCAATGAGCCAATTAATGTAGGAGTCATCAGAATGAATGGCGTCTAATAATTACCGGTTTCTTATCGATGGGCAGAAACCAGCAACGCTTACCCTAACAATTTTGTAGATAGATGCATGAGACATCAGGAATTAAAAGAAAAGGATAATGAACTAAATTTTTTTTTATCAAAAGCCCAAATCAAAAACTGGCGTACACTTCAATACATTAAGAATGTGTCTGAACTCTTTTAAAGACAGCTGCGGAAGCACCAAATGTACGTGGCGCACAAACCAACAACTCCACTTTGAAAACAGCTTGAACACCCAAAGGAAAGGGATGGCTATTTAGAAAAAAAACCTTTTACAAAAACACATCAGTAACAGTTGTAATGTGGTGTATTGGAGGCAAACAGGAAAATTGGTCTCCACACGCCTACACGAACATCAGTTGGCTGTAAAGAGACGGGACAACCTGTCTCAAGTTGCCATGCGTACACTCGAAAATAGGCATACATTTTCATGGGACAAAACACGCATTGTTGGCTTCTGCCCATCGAAGAGAGCCCGGGGATTCGTAGAGGCCATTTATTCCGATGACTCGTGCATTAATCGGCACATCAAATTGGATGCCATGTACAACAATCTCAAGGAAAATTGCAAAAGGCGGTATCCAATCCAAACGAGATATCCACCCACAATGACAGCTATTGGCAGGACTGATTCAGCAATATCGAATTTCTGGCGTTTCAAATTTTAACTGTTTTTTGCCCACTTACCACACGTCTGACGGAGTCTTGGGTAACCAGCGTCGAACTATACCTAATAAAGTTACCCTTTTGTTTCCCAAAGAACTTCTTTCCTTCGATTTATACTTCCTGGGATGGCCGTCGTCCAATTTATTCGTATATACTTATGCAATAAGGCAACCGAATGTTTCCGTTTCTCGGGAGGTGGGTATTGGCGGCAAGTTATAATTGCTTCATTTATTACTTTTGCATGTCAGAGAGTACAATTCGAACTCCCAGCAGATATATGGGACCCTTTGAGTACGGTCTAGGAATATTGTTCTACTCAAGGGTCTGCGCATTGCCTCAGTGTAATATTTCAATGAAAAAGAATGTTTACTGTAAAATTCTTGTGAGTATGCTAGACATGATCAAAATTCACTTTCGTGGAGGAGCCAACAAATGGCCTCTAAGAGTACAAAACTAGCATTCTTATCTAAAACTCACCTGTGTCGGTGCCTGGACACGGTAAGTGTTTCACTGGAGATGGTGTACGTTTCCGACGGGAGGGTGAGGAGATTTGGGTGGATTGGAGTGACACGGCGGTAAAGATGGGACGGCAGCCTAAATCAGGGGACGACTGGCAGTGCAACGGGTGATGCGAACTGTGCATGAGTGAGGTACCAGCGACCGCTTCGGCAGCAGCGGCGGCGGCGTCGGCGGCCGCAGGACAGTCCAACAGGTCTCCGTTACAGGGTGCTCCTATGAGCACGCTCGGGTGGGAAGTGGTGGTGCTGGTGTTGGTGGTAGTTGGGCGTTGCCATTCAGCCGAAGGGAACCCCTGCTCCATCGAGGGCGGCAGTTTGACCCGCGACTGATATGTGCTCCCAGTCCCGGGCTTCGAGGTTGGAGCATCCCACTTGTACTTCGCTAGGAGCTAAAGACCAGCAGGCAAAAAAGAGATCTTAAACTTATTGTGAGGGCTCAGCTGAGAAACGTCGTTATACTCCGTCTCCTCCAAACTCTGTCTCTAGGTAACAGTTAGCCAGCTCAGGGGCAGACTGTGACCTTGAGCCCAGGCAAAGTTAAGCTGGACTTACAGACGTAAAAAGGATAATATTTATTACTGATTAAAATAAAAGTAAAGTAAGAACTTGATTTCTGTAGTCATTAAGTTGGTCGCACTGGAATCTTTCGGAAAATACGTACGCAAAATACTGGCTGTGTGTTGTCAGCTTATGACTAGAATATGATCTTCTCGCTAACAGAGACGGATGTCAACTCATCCATTCAAATTAACATTTGAACCGCCCCTGGGGATGTTTGCTCTTTGACTAGTGCTAGCGTTTGGTGGCTGGCGAATAGCTCAACATGATTAGTCTACGTATTTACACGCAACTGCTTGCGTTCTTTGTCTATGGCGGAACGGCTTCGGTCACTTCATACCGCCCAAAGGAGAGACTTCATTGCAGCCAGGCTTCATGAGTCAGCTGATAAAATGCGCATGCTTTGTAATATTCTAAAAAATAGCAGGAGTGATTAATGCCATCAGCCATAACTTGGCTAGATTTGACATATCGTAGCAAACTATCTCCGCAAACGGCTCTCGGACCGAGTCTCCAAAAGAAAGCAACTTTCGTGAATTTTCTGGCGGCTTATTCCATGTCTCAGGCCATTAAATAGTTGATATTCTTCCGACGTGCTCGATGGTAAGAAAACATAAAGGTTCCTTATCCCAGGCCGAACTCTTTGCGATGGCTAGTTGACACGAGACCTTAAATATCCCTGTGAGTAAGATTGGCGACTTGATCATGCGTTTGGAAATATAAGCCTGTATTTTTATATCGTCTGTTTCAATTGAATGCTAGTTAAGTACTCAATCATTGGAGAACCGGGTTCTCCTTAATCATTTGCGCCCGGATGTGGGATACTATTCTAATGAAACCTTCCTGTTTAATCGAGCATAAGGGATATGCCATCCACCAGGTCACTTGTGGATTCCAAATGCGTCCGTCGCAGTATAGAGCAAGCGATTCAATGGAGGCATTTTCCCCTGAATTGTTTACTGATTCCTCTCTACTCTATTTGTTTGGCATACGCGAGTACATTAGTTAACTTTGAATGTCTTTCTTTTGTGTTCTTGGATGGTTGCATCATATTATAAGGAGGCTATTAATTTTCAAAGAAAGCCTTCTTACTGACCATGATAAACGAAAGCATACACCTTTCGACCAATTGCTCACCAAAAGAGACAAACAAACCATGAATGCAAGTGAGGCTATGAAGTTTACATGTTCTGGACGTCAGTTATGCTGTGTTGGTGAGCTGAACAACACATATTTTGCTATGAGACAGGACAACTGAATTCAAGCATCTTTTGTGTCCTGAATTTGCCTAGAGATCCTTGAATCAACAGGTTCATGTATTTTTCAAATTACTGCGTTTAAAAAGGGGACAAATAAGTCCAACAAAATGCCTTTTCTGAACGATTTCGAAGGGCCAGTTGTAGCAACAATAAAGAGAAAGTAATGACATTTACTTAACAACTGATGATTAAAAAAACGATTAAAGCAAGGAAAGATTTATGATGGATTTATGTGCCAGTTCGCATCCCTTATACTTTTAAGCAATACCCTATGTAAAAGATCTCACGTCCTACCAGACCACTGTAGGAAAAATGACTGAGCAACCAAGCCAGCCCGATATACCGCCTAAGTCGTGACATGTCCAAGACCCAGCGCCACGAGACGTCCCTTACACGGCGCTTTTGCAGTTATGTGCGTTTTCGTGCCATACGCAAAACCCGTTTACACCGCTCAACCAGTCTTTTCCTAGTCACAAACGGTGGAATTGCAGCTGGTATATAATAGTTGACATTTTTTGAAATAGAAGCCGACCCCACGAATGCCAGAAACTGCTTATTGAAAGAAAGAAACCCACTGAGATGCGTTCAACTCTCGTCGATGTGCATATCATGGGGACTTTTAGTGGTGCTACTCGCCACACACAGCCGGCTTCGGCAGTCAGATCGTAAATCCTGTCCACTTTTATGGTTTTGCCTGCTTCTCGACCTCAATGAGACGTATTTATGTACAGAAAACCTCTGGACTCTTGACCTTATTCGGTCTAAATGACAATTTACTACCCAGAAGGACAGTAGAAACAGGGCCATGCAGTGTCATCTACATCCTAGTGACCTAGGAATCGTCTTGTTTTATAAGCCGCAGCTTGCAGTGAGGTTCGAACGGGAGCGAGGTACGGCTCATCTGATTAATTGCCTTTTATTTCAGTTCCCAGTTTTGTTCGAACACTAACAAAATTAGCATAAACGTCAAAAATATTTGGAAATCTGAGTAAAATAAATTACAGTTCAATAATTCCGCCGGCTTTACGTGATCTTTGATTACCGCCTACAAGTGACGCGCTTTGAAATTGCTGCGGCGTCCAATTAGTCGACGATTGGAAAGGTGCCTTTTAACCGGATCATCCAGTCCTCTTACGACAACGAACTCTTACCCTAAAGAGCGAACTGAATAGATTAAAGGTTATTTTAGCGTGTAATACTGTGGCATATTACATGCTAACCCATCTTGTGTTCCCTGAATTGGGTTGCATATTACGTTCTTGCCCATTGAAATTTTGAGCCACATAGATGAATGGGGGGTGTGTTTCTTCAGATTTTGTGAACTATAGGAAACCGCGCAGTCACCAAACCAGTCAACACAACTGTGGGTAAGTCTCATTTTGAAAGACAGAGCACTTCAGTTAAGAAGCAATGACCAGTTGGCAAAAAACGCCACGGAGAAGGAAATTGTGGACGCGCGTTAAATGCTCGGGTTGACTGTGCAGATTATGCTTCTTTGTGGATTATGTGGGGTTTGCAGACGCGTTCGTCAAAACAAACCACTGAAAATTGACATTTTGGAGTTTATTCGCCAGAATTGGCGCCAACGGTCTATTATAAGTTACAAAACTACTGAGCGTTCGACGGCAATATATTATGCCCATGACTTTCAATTTGAAAATAGATGGAGGAAAAGAACGTTTAGTAAGAATTGAGCTACAGTATGATTTAGATCGAAATGTGTCAGATATAATGCTTTCCTGACAAGTATGCTTGTGCCGCGGTAAAAAGACAGAGCAGGAGATTAATTATATTATTTAAGTTGACAACCGCAAGAAGCAATCTAAAGCAAACGAAATTTTTATGTCGGGAGCTTCAAAAAGAACAGAGGATTTTATTCCAACAAAACTGCGGAATTTAAGGCTTTTTGCCCTACAGCAATGAGCATAAGAACAATAGGGGTGGCGTTGAATTTTACAGACTTCAAACAAAATTCACAAAAGTTAATTTGACTAAATGCAGCCATATCGACGTCATTAAAAACTAAAGTAGTTGTTAGTTGGAATTAACAGTTGGGTAAGTCATTTTGATTTGCTAACAACGAAATCGGTCGAATGAATCTGGAAATTGTACATATTTTCCTCTGTCACGCATTGAACTCTTAATAAAATTAGCAACCCAAAAACTTATTTAGTTTGGATATGGCGTCATTAAAATATGGAAAATTCAGATGATACCTAGCGAAGAAACGAGAGCTCTCCTGACTTGCTTCGCTTGGAAGGCAGACATCGAGCCGAATTTAAATGTCATTCATTTAGATAATTTAAGTTATTCATGAAAATGTTGAAGATGCTGACCTGTCAAACTGTATTGAACACAGAAGTTGTACGTCATAGCATAAAAAACTTTAAATTCATAGAAGATAGAAGGCGTGGGAAAATGAAATAGAGCCTACAATGCGTAGCGGTTACGTTGAGTATGTCACTTATTTCTTTGTCTGAAAATAATGCAATGGAAGAGCCCGTCAAAATCCTAAATCTAGGACTGGCTCCCACGTCCGCAATAACCTTAACAAATTTAGTTACTAATTTAAGACGCCTTGAAGAATTTTCATCAACCGAAGGCCTTAATTTTAGGATACCAAGTATTTGTTGATTTAAAATATTTAAAAGCAAAGACAGTCGGCATGCTTACCATGCCAAAACGAATAAAAAAGTAAGACGGAATTCATTAAATGATGCCTAGTTAATTAGGGAGTTATCACCAGGAGAGTTGAAAATAATTAGGGCTTTTGCTTTAATCTGTGACATCCTGAAGTTGCGGTAACCAAATTTCCACTCACTTATGAGGATATCAGCGAGATAGCTATTTTTTCAGGGAAAATTTCTTTTAGAAGAAACACCGAAACCGCCATCTCATATGTTCTTAATTCACGTTGGATGACCTTTTTACTCAATACATTGCAGATTAAGTCACAACGTTAGCAAGTTCACGTAAAGATGTTTCAGGCTGGAAGATGTTGTAGTTGGCGGGCAATATTTGGCATTCATGATCATCCTGTATTCATAGAAATCGGCCCATATATACCCTTACTGTGGTTGGCTAATCGCATTTAGTCATCAACCAAAAATACGTGTGAAGTTCAGGTTTCCTTTGGACAAACTCTCATTCCATTTTCAACAAAATTCATGATATTGACATATTCGTGGCAACATCAGAAGGGAGCGCAATTAAAGTGATCTACCTGAATGGGACACTTTGGATCTATGTTATCGATTCACGATTATTTATTCATCTGGATTCTCTTTGCTTTTGAAACGATCAAAGTTTTTCATCATGCAATAGAGGTAGAATGGCCACTAATTTTGACGGTCAGAACCAATGCGGAACTTATAAAGCTTTATCGTCCAAATCTGATGATTCGGTAAACGCGGTCACCTTTTTAAGCAAGCCCCGAAGTGTTTAATACAACTTCTTACTGTCTTCTGTGTATCATATTATGTTCTTAAGTTTATTTGCGAACCAAACTTCCCTTAGCATTTTGAGCTCTCGGCTTCAGCGCCGTATTTAATCACATTTTAATTAACCTCCCACGTTAGCATAGGGCTTCACTGTCTACTTCACAGCAATCTCTTTTAGTTGATCGAATAAAAATCCACTTAAGCTTTATGGGTATTTTGGTACGGCTCGCTACGCCTCCCGTCCAACTAAATACAAGCCTGCAAACCAACAAGATTAAACTGCTCTTGTCCCATTTATTCGAAGGCCATTGTGTACAGCAGGTTTGACTTTAAAAAGGAGTCAACAGATGTGATCTACATGAAACCACTTGCATTTCTTAAACGGGATTGTTTAGTCGTCTGTATGCGAAGAGCATCTAAAGCGGGATTAGGTGACAGTTTTTAGGCTCATCTTGCTAGTAAACTATATTCGTCAAGCATCTGCCAACTTAGCAGCGACACCATTAATCAAATCAGTTTTCCGTTCGATCTCTAGGCCAAACAGCTTGTCTATGCACTCAAGCTAGGTATATAATCTTCAGATTTGCAACTCTCCTTATACATCTGTCATTTTTCAACAATATGCTAATGATATCGTTTCAGTGCGCTGTGGCTTGTATTCGCAGATCTTTATGATTAAAGTTCACTTCAACATGACTGACATTTTTGAATCCTGCAGATGTTTTTATAAAAGAGATCACTCAACAGACAACAGGCAAAAACTTAAAATTTGGGAATATCAAATGCCTCCAAAGAATAGGTTGATTTTGATATTGTAAGACACAACCACCTGCAATAACAGTTACTAATACAATGCTGGCTAAATAATTTCCTCCATGAGAAAATTCCAAAATTTACGAAAGATTGATAATCATTCGCAAATCGGCATCAACGCATTTTCCAAAACTTAGAAATATTTATAAAAAACCCCTGTAAAAATGTAAAACTTAAAGGAAATATGAAAAGTAATATAACTTTATTAGGAAATTCTTACTTATTTCAGCAAACGGAAATTCTAAAAACATGATAAATGGTCGTTACTGTGGCTTAGGAATGTAAGTATAATTTTAAAGTTGAAATTGTAAAAATTCTATTTTGTGTTAAATAAGTGAAATATTTTTACACCAAAGTTGTTTATTGGGCTTTTTGATATTGGATTACAATTGGCGTACAATCGACATTGAAATACTGGTGGCTATTTCACGATTTTCTGTAATCAGTTACCTCTTGAAAATTACTTTAATTAGATACAAAGCAGACTTTACTTTTTCCAAAGTCACGTCAAGGTGAAAATGTAGAAGATTGACCGGTTTTCACGTTCCAGAATAAAATTGATGCATTTTCTACTACAACTGAAAAAACTCCCTTTTCACTTTATGATGGAACATTTTTCACTATATTTGTTAGCTTAACTATCCCGTTCAAAGATAGCAAATGCACAACAGAGAAGCCGAATACATACAAGATTTTTGCGAACACTGCTTAACTTTTGCTTATTGCGTTTCTAAATTTCAGGTAAACGGAAGCTATTGCATGCGAAAAAGTATCTATCACATGCTTCCAATTTAACGTAGGTCTTCTTTTGCGTCCATCTACACTGTTAAGGTTAACGGTTACAATTTTCGGCGTACTAAGACATAAAACTGAAATTCTGGAAAAAAATGCAATTCCTCATAATTACTTTCCTTTATTTTAATTGACTTAAGTTCAGATTTTCTATTTTCTGGAAGGATCTTTTAGATATCTTTCAGGTTTTTATTAATATGCTTTCATAGCATAACCCACAAAACTACGGATTATTTTCCATGATATTAAATAGCATAAGTATTTTCTTGGGTATCATGCAAATCCGATTGCGCCAAAATCCTTCAATATATGAAATTAAAAACGCAGTGATATCTGGTAAAAGGCCTTTGAGCATCAAATACGCTCAACAAACCAATAAACCAAACAATAATAAGCTAAAATACCCACTCAAATTTCGTAAACACATTACAAGCTTTGAGTCATCTAATTGAGCTATCAAAAATGGCTTTAATATACAAAATCACCTTGCAGTAAACAGAAGAGTTGAGGTAAAGATCACACTCAAAATGTTTGCTCTGCTTTGAGATGTGGGCACTGATTTAGTTGCTAGGGCAGCCGAATGGGTGGGAAAAATACAGTTTGATCCTTTCATGGGCTATTAAATTAAGGAAGTGGCCATTTGTTAGGAACTAGCAAGCCTTAAGCCTTTTGTTGAATTTTTGTTTGCATACTTTAAAGCAGCAGTTGGTCGAAAGAACAGCGTGGTTATCACAGCCGACAGGACAAGGAGTTCGTGGTTCGATGGCTAGCAGTTTGGATATTTAACCCACAGGTTCTGGGTTCAATCTGCTTTGTTGCAAAACGTTGGCTTTTATATTATTGGCTGACGACTTCAGTCCCTCGTCTCTTTCTCGCTAATATTCTTCGGGTTTCTAGCGCATCTTGAAGAATGATTTACAGAGGGACGCCCGGGGATGTAGACAAAAAGATGCATTTCCAGGGCAAGAAACTTCAGCAGTCTCTAATCAGAATTGGTGCAGTTACAGGGAACTCGACTACCACGGAAAAAATGGAAGACTGCTCTGGACGCGAATGGCCGAACACGCAGAATCAGTGCGTAACATTGCTTGTAACCCCTCAGCTTGCGACGCATTTGACGGGACGGGCCACACATCCAATTTGGACAAGATCTAAATTTACGGGAGAGAGAGAGGCATTGTGCGAGCTGCTTCGGCTATGGTTCACTGATTCAAGTGCAATAACCTTTCCCTTTCTATATGCAGTGTGCGCAGCTTACAGCTTAACAGTGCGCACTGCAAGCGTTCGAGAGCCAAACGACCAGGTATTCATCACGCCAACATCTAACGTGGGTGATTGAATTTTTGGGATTTACTACTGGAATGCCAACCATGAAGGAATTAACGCACTAAAGCAAACATCCCCGAATACGGGGGAAGCCATTAATTTGAATAGGTATGCGGTAGCCTAATGACTGCATCCTATAAATACTGGAACCCTTTCACATTAATAGCCCTATCTGATGCAAAGCGTGAATTTGAAACAACATAAGAATATTATTTTTGATCCAGTGATCGCATCTGTTTCTACTCTATGCTAAAGTTTGCAACTGTCGATTGCCCGACTTGGACTTGCATTCATCGTTGATGCATATTTAAGTTTTTAGAAGGTTTTTAGAATACGCAACATATAATAATAGTAGAGTTCGTTGAAATCTTTATTTTGTCTCCCCACTCACATAGAGAACCTTGTTAAGGCTGCGAAGAAGGCCGCATTAGGTCCCATGTATACATATTGGCATTTGTAGGTACTATAGTCTAATATCTTGAATTATTATCAATAACTGGTTTTCCGGCTAGCAACGAAATTATTTTCCTACTATTTATCTACGCCTGCACAGAATTGTAAGAGCTCAGCGACGACCCTTGAATCAAAAGTAAGGATACCTTTAAGTCTTTCTAGTAGAAACTTTGATCCTGCATCGCATCTGAAGTTCAAATGCGTTCAGTAACCAATCTAGCGAAATTTTAACAAAATCTCGTTGATACTTCGGCAAAATCCCATCATATTTCAGACACATGTCCAATGCCTGCTGCGGAATGCTTTCCTTTGGGACCATATGCGCAAACCACACTACTAAAAATGACAACATAAGTAGTATGTTTTTGTTTCTGTGGATTCTCAATGCCCTGATATATTCTAATATATTTAACAGAAACGGGCAAAAGGTATCCTTTTTGTATTCAGTTAATAGCCAAGTACGTCTTTTCAGCCTTTATAATTAGAAATGGGGTGTTTTTCGTTTAAAATAGCTTCGAGTTATTAGATTTTTTTAAACCGTAGAAAGTCCATTCGAGTTGCATTGTCACTGTCTTTTTCTGGATGCCCAATATATGTTAGGGACATTAGAGTCTTTCCAACCGCACACACAACCTAACCAGGTCCTTGCTATCAGTAGTCAATTGAATTTGCATCAGGAATAAACTCTCCACGAAACAGTGAACTTGTTTGCTTACTAAGTACGTAAGCGTTCTTGAAAAATAAGGACTCAGTGAAACAAATGCTTTGCAAGTAGCACGCATTGAAGAAACCTTATGCTGCTATAATAAAAAATGCGTATATTTGCGTTTTTCCAGTAACATTTAACTCATTATTAAGTATTAAACTTGCTTAAAATCTATCACTACATGCCAAAGAGGAATGTATGATTTACCTGACGCACAAATACAACGAAAGATCGGGTTCACAATTATCCGGGAATCAGAGCTTTTTAACCTATATATCTTTCATTTGAGCATAGAATTTACTAAATACGTAGTTTTCAACCAAATGAGTACGAGACATCGTAGGCTGGGACATAATTCCTCTAAAATATGCTTAAATTTATAAGGGCTTCGACAATCAAAATAAGAAAACATACTACTGAAATAGTCATCTTTAACCGAGTGCGTTTTTCGCAGGCATTTTAAAAAAATACCTGTATTCAAAGCCAACATCCTCGCTTGCCTGGAAAATCACGGGAGCAAGCGGCAGAATTATTAATCTCACAGATATACCCAAGTAATCCTGACTAACCAGAACCTGGTTCGGTTAATATTGCATTAAATCGGGCGCGAAATGTTTTGCCAGTTAAATTTTGCGTACACAATGCCATTAAAGATATCTCAGAAGGTTATTTGGCGAGCTGACGTTTGTCCTTCGATACATTCTTACCACTGGGCCAATAAACACCTCAACAATGAGAGACATTGATTGTAATCTTTTAATACACCGGTGGTACTGAATTATTGCCCTATGTGGCCTCGATTTTGGGCATCGACTGAATGCCAACAAGGTCCTTGGAGTGATTTTCCAGGTGACACCAAATTACCAAAATCCAGCTTGCAACAGTAAGAGGTTGCCGCAATCGGCAAAGTGACCTGGTCTTTTGCGCTTGGAAGACCTTCCTTCCACCCACAATTTATCATGGCCAAATATCAGTTAACGCACTAAATGCGTAGAAATATTCCGCGCCTTCTTCACTCCTTTCCCACAGATGAATTCCCTCAACCTGCGCCCCTGGCCACACGAAGCATGACTGAAATGCTTATTTCTGCTCCCTAAACAGTCTTGTGCATCATTCTATGCAAATGTTTGCAGTTCTTAAACCATTTAAGAAAATGTCAACCCTATTCTCGACGCCTGCGCATCAGCACATTCTACATCCTCCTCTTACGTCAACTGGTATTTCGGTCGTAGGTCCTCCATTTAGTCGTGTTTGATCAGTCCACTGACCGAAATATACAGGCATCCGACACGTTAATGGCTAAAAAACTTATTTCATATAGGGTTTAGTTAATCCAAGGCAAGTTAACTTCTCGAAAGCACTTCTGATAGGCATCCATAACCTGCAAAACATCCTCCATATCACCAGTCTATCTCAATTTACGCAGCTCTTGAAAGCCCAGTTTACTTGTTGAGAGAAGATATATCTTAGGTGCTATAACAGTTCGACCTTGATTTAGACGATATCAATCACCTGCTTCACAGTAGGCTGGAAGCAAGCACGATGACTTGCCTCTATACACTCTTATATACGAATAGATAGCAAAGTGGTATTGCGTTATGCTAAACAAAACCTTTTTCCTCTGTTTCTTTCCACTTACATGTTCGAGGCCGATTTGTGAAGCTCTTTGTGGACATATCCATTTTTTCTCCACTGGAATTGCCTGTCGTCTGGTAGTACATGTAGGGCCAACCTGCCCACCCAGTTTATTTTACATGCACCCTATGCTACATATTTCCTTTTATGTAATCCGGATTTATTTGTTTTTAGTTGGATGACACACTAACGGCAAGTACGGCATCCAAGGTCACCGCATCTATACACACTAATTTAACATTTGAGTACCAGTCACACCACATGCCACACATTTCCAAACTTCACCGGAGTTCTTTTGTTGAGAACATGTCCAGCTTTGAGGAATAAGCTGTCTGTGCCGTGATGCAGACTTCATGTGTCGGTAATGAACGCGTACTCGATCGTACCCAGCACCGATGAACACCATTTTTTTAAACTTCGTGGTTTAGAAAGATTTTCTGTTTGAAGTTGAAAAAACGCAAGTCATCTCCACAACAAAATCCACGTCAGAGCGTACCCCAGTGGACCTTCAAGCTTTGGCGAATTTAAATTGGCTCGATCAACTGTATTAACAGGCATCTAAACCTTCCTGTGGCCTATAAAGTTCAGAAAGGGTTGGTTACACCGGTGACTCAGTGAGATTCGAACCCACGCCAGCAAGGGGAAGACTTTAGTACAGCCAACGCTTTAGCCAACTTAGCTACGAGGCCCTCACCTGGGAACCGTGAGTTTTATCACACTTGCGTCAAGGTAACCGCTCAACCTACTCCAACGTATGGAATCCAGCAATTCTGATACAGTAAGCTAACTGCCCAAGCAGGATTTCCTAAGCAATCAATCTAGAATTCACAAGATGACTAGCAGGCACAAATCAGTAGTAGAGAATTTTGGTAGATTTGAACAATTCCCTTGACTGACAGGTGAACAATTTGGCGAACTCAGTTGGCTTCAAACTCACGACAGCAAGGGGAAGGCTTTCTTTCGGCCAACACTCTAACCAACTGAGCTACGAGGCCCCCACCAAGCGCCGTGTGCTTAAACTCACTTGGGTCAGCATTCAGTATTACTTTACTTCGCAAAAATGCTTGGTCAAGGGACAACACGAGGTAATTTTGTGTTATAACCCAACTAACTACGCGACTTTACAAAATTTATCAATTGTTTTTTTTCACAAATTCCCAGTCGTCAAGCACCGCACAGCTAAGCGTGCAACGCAATGCCATGGTTTTTTCCCTGTTTGCAGCGTTAGTATTTTGGTTATGCAAGCCAACGTCATTCAACATGGATATTCTCTTTCTCTTGTTCGCTGCCTCGGTGTGTCTCTGGAGGTTTGTGTAGCTTGACGGCCGCTGGTTTTGGGCAATTTCCCATCGGCCTCCTCTTCCGGCGGGTTCGTCGAAGGTTAGATCTAAACTCACAGTTTTCAAACATAATGAAGAAACTGGCCACACTTTTAACATTCAAGGAGGGACCATCATAGGCCGAGGAACCTGAACATCTCACCGGGTTACGCTTGAGGCCTGGTATTCAGAAGCCAACTTTATCAACAGGCATCTAGACCTTCCTACGACCTATAAAGCCCTGACTCATTAAACGCATAAAGACCGGGACAAGACGGTCACACCGAAGTTAAGATATGCAAGCGAAGACAGCCTTGCGACGACCACAACGGAAGAGGAGGCGAGCTTACAAGCGCTCTCCACCGATGTGATAAAGTTGCCCAACACCAGCGGCCGTCAAGCTACACAAACATCCACACAGAGGCCGGGGCAGCGAACGCAAAAATCATCGATCACTTCAAGGCCTTTCATTCAAAACCCTGATCAACGCATTGAAAAACGAGTGACGACCAAGGTCTCCGAAACGTCAGTGAAAATACAAACCAATTCCAGTGAGCACTGTATTTTTTTCTGAATTTCATCACGGACATCTAACCTTTGCGAATCTGAAAACATCAGTTAACCTGCCAATTGCATACAGTTTTCGACGCCTTCTTCACCTAACTCCCCCCACACATGGATTTTTTACCCCCGCCCTCCCCATCCACGCTAACCATCACTAAATCCAATTATTTTCGCATACTCCCCACTTCCCTTTTCTGTGGAGATATGAACTTTACTCCAGTTTCCAAATTATTCACCTTTTTATTGACTGCTTTATCGTATAAATCTACACACATTGTGCGAATTTATCTTACTTAAATATTTAACTCCCTAAATAGGCTTGTTACTTCTTCTATGCAAATGTTCGTAGTTTTAAAACGACTTCAGACAATATCAATTATATTCTTGACGGCTAAAAATCAGCACATCTATCCCCTTCTTACCAATTACGCGCGCAGTTTCTACATTTATTCCTGCTTCGACTGCCACTGGCAAGAAAAAGTGGCAAATTCCCTCCCCACCTACAAACCTTTTTCTGAATACGGGGCGCCAACAAAGTGAAATCGCGAGGTAATTAACTGCTTAAAAGCACGTCCATTTAGGGATACACAACTTGAAAATCATCTCTTGGGAGAGAGCTCCTAAGTAAAATTTTACAAAGTCGGCAGTCAGGGAACTAACCAACTCGCGGTCATCAAGGACGTCGGAGACCTGATCATCCCAGTCGAGAATGCCACCGTCGCGGGCCAGCGTGAGCGCCTCCATGGTGAGAATGAGGGCGGTGGGGTTACGTTTGCGCAGAGCCATTGCTCCGACCTCACCGACTGCGTGCGTGAATTCACCCTGATAAGCAGCGGCCGGTCCCACCAGGGCTGACGAAGTTGAAGAGGAGCACTTGTGAAGTCGGAGTGTGGTATCCTCATCAGTGGTTGGTGAGTTGGAGCGACCCTTGGCGTTCTCCATCGCCTATATTGGAGGAGATCAAGGAATGAGAAACCTCTCGCTCAATCAAACATAATACTATGCCGAATATGAAAGATCCTTAATGACTGCTACATACATTATGTAAGAAAAGATAGTGTTTAGTGAGTACAGAGATGTTGTTCAAATTTGAGTTTAGTGTTCCGATTCGCATTTTAAGGATTTATATTAAACTTTTTGAGATTTAACCAAAAGTTCAATGTTTTAAATGAAGATAGTTAATATTAGAATAACTGGAGTAGTTTGCTCGGTTTTCAGTAGAAGGAAGAAGTCAAGTATAACAACAAATTTACTTCTACACATGCCAGATATTTTAGAAGTAACAAATCCCCAGATCAATTTTCGTGAATAATTTGAGATTTATCTCATAAGTCAACTTCAATTTTCTGACAGGACGCCCTTCTTAGTTAAACTCAGGTCTAGTACACTCTTCATGGATAACATTTAAACTGAAGCGGTCATTATTGGTCTTTTACGAATAATCTTGCGTGCTCAGAACAGGAAATACCCAGTAACTTCGCGTACGTAAAAAGCAATCAAATTGCAGTTGCTCGGAAGATGTGTTTACTTTGCATCGGTTTATGCAAATGTAGGCGTCTTTTGAAAGGATTTCTAATTCCTCCCCCCACTCTGGGCATTTCCGGTGTGCTCGAAGACAACCCGTTTCACCTGAGCTTGTTCATTTAGAATGCACGGGGAAATTACAGTCGATTCCAACAGCAACAGCAACTGCTATCTTGAAATGTGCATCCGATTCAAAATATTAGAGTTGTGACATTGATTATCGCGTAGTGTAATTCCAAAATACATTTGTCACGTTATGATGCCGTCTTTTAAACCAGCTTCTCTCCCACAGCCTGCTTAAACTGCAATCTGCATAAAATTACTAAAAAGGTAGTATGTAATTTCCTCTGCAAGTTTCGCTCCCCATATAAATTTTAAGATGTGATCTTGAAAGATGCACATAAATATTCCTCCTTGCTATTATTTGCAAATTTATACTTCAAGAAAGGGCATATTTGGTTTTAAAACCGTTTCCTATTATGACGGTTTCACCGTAAAATGCCCATTCATAAGGGATCATATCTTTTCCTTTATTATCACTGCTTATAAAGTATAAACCATGGTACAGAGCAACTGCAAATCTGTATAAAATGCTGCGTGCAAACCTGCTCATAAGATGGAGAAATGTGCGATTTTTCTTTTACGGAATGTATACTGCATGTTTTATTAGAAACCCTAAATGCATATTTAACGTCAGGTCGGGTTCAACATTAATCGGCAATTAAAAATAACCTTTCATCAAGCGAACGTTTTGAAATAGACGTATTTGTCTACCAACTGATAAAAAGGAAGAATTTTTGAACAAGGTTTATAAAAAAATATATTTCAATTTATATGAGCACTGAAAATCAATGCGCAAACTTCATACTGCTTAAGTAGTTAATTTAACAAAAAACGTTGCGCACGTTGTATGACAGTAGCTCATTCAAAGGTCCAGCATCCTCTGGCGACTGAAATATTTTTGAATTATGCGGAACGATAATAAATCTTACAACCTTGCTAAACGAACCTCTTCGAAACGAAAACAAATCTCAGAATTTATTTGAACATTTCATAAACTAGCAAAGCTGAATGTGTAGATTACGAAACGCGCTTTTCTTGGAGTCAGACAAAATACTAGGATGCTCGCTTTAGGCGCAGATTGTACTGACTGGGATACGCACCAGCTGGCACGTTCAAAGGCGTGAGCTACTGCATCCGTCTCCAGCGAATCTAAGTACTAAAACGACTGCCTATTCGATCTGACGAATGAACAATCGTGCATAAAACAGTGTTAATTCTGGGCGCCGGATCAGCAAATCTGTTAATGATAAATATTTCATGAACTGAAACCGTATGCAGATAGACGAATGTTGTCTATCAGTCAGTAAAACTCCCACTGCTGCCGTCAACCAACGCGTTGGGGTCCTATCGGTGTGACTCCCGAGTTCGGCTTTATCACCTCACCGCGAATCCCCATTGGTCACCCACAACTACTCTTTCATACTAAGGATCTGGTTAAACCGCAAGTTACATTTACCGAAAAAGCATACAATACCCCGTATTTGGTCGCTCATATGGGATACGAACTGAATGGAAATTACTGTATTCTGAAGGGTATGGCGACTGCTTTATCGTATGTTCTGGAGTGCTTCTTTGTCAGTCAGTCAGAAAGGGACAGAGGCGATTAGGCGGCAAGTTATAGAAGTTTGACAGTCAGACGTTAAGATTTCCATTTTGTGGCCTTCACACTCTCCCCGATTTACTGGCAGATGACTTGTTTTCCTGTCAACTGAAGGTTTGGTGCTAATCCGTTTTGTAGGATTTGATTTGCAAACAGCCTGATAAATTATAAAAACTTCCAGGCTTTCAGAGGCTCTTCTAATTGACCAGAATTCTCCATTATCTTCCCTTGCCTAACATGCTTTTGTCATTCATGTGACCCCAAGCACTGTCACAAGGAACGACACTATTTGATTAATAATCTTTTCAATTAGATGCTGACCGTCAACTGACCTTAGAATGCCTCCGGATGTAACTAGGTCAACCTATTTCTCTCGAAAAGGCGAGCTTGTCTTCAAGTGACTTTGTAAGGTGTGCCCCATGAGTTTGATAAAAAAAAAACTTTTAGGTGTGTGTGAGGTTGCCGGGGATCAATCTAAATGCTGGCCGTATCAAAAAGAGAATGACAAAACACGTTGTATTCATGATTTGTAAAAACAAAGTGCTTCGATTTTTTCTTGATCATCCTGAGGCCCTTCGACATCAACACCCTCACAAGCAAATAGACATGAGAAGATTTGCTCAAATAAAATTTAAAATTGACAAATTTTTACAGATTGTGGTTCGTTCGCTGACAAAAATGTCACTGATTGTTCTGTTCTGCCTTGAGGCTCAATCTTGAGCCAGAAATGCTAATTTCAGTCTCCCGTACCTTTGGCGCCAATTATATTCGTGGTTCATGCCACGAATTCCTGCAAATTATAAATGACTCCGGAAACAAATGCCTAGTGTAACAGCGAAAACGATCAAACTAAAATGTGTTACTCGTTACTCATGAGGTTTCTGCAAAAAGAAAGTTCTGCATTCTCCCGAGCCATCTCTGTCCTCCCACTTCCCCAGGAATAGCTTAGTCAAGTAGAGTTGGAAAACCAATTCGAGAATCTCTGGAACCAAACTTACGATCTAAAGCCCGTATCCGCAGAGAGCGTTCAACAGTTTAAATCCACGCTGGTGAATTCTAGTTATCAGTACTTGAACAAGAGACCGCAAATTCGGGGATTGCTAACAAAAACACACGTAATGAAGTTAAAACAGCTTTGAGCAAACCAAGACATCCTCATAACAAGACCGGATAAAGGAACAGGCATCGTTATAATGAACAGATCAGACTATTTACCGAAGATAAACTCCATACTATCCGACCATAAGAAATTCAGGGAGGTACATAAAGAAAAGGATTGCATTGATGAGGTAGAGGCACAATTTACTGACTGCTAAAAAGGACTCCACGCAGGTTGTTTTCTAAGCGACCGTGACCTTGAACGCCTCAGATCAGTAGGTACACACATCCCTCGACTCTATGGTCTACCGAAGATCCACAAAGAAGGCTTGCCACTTTGCCCGAATTTAGACTTATGAAACTCTCCTTATCATGCCATAGCAAAGTGGTTAGCAGAGAATTTAAAACCTGTACAACGTCAGCTAGCACCACGTAGCTAATGAGATACCTTCGAATTTATTGAAGACATCAAAGAAATTAGGTTAAACGGCACGAAGATGCTATCTTTGGATGTCTCATCACTTTTTACAAACGTCCCTGTCACTGAGACAGTCGATTACCTCTGTGAATTCCCTATTGACCAGTGAGCAAGAAATAGGAATACCGACAAATGCACTGAAAGAATTAGTACTAAGATACACTTTAAATGTGCAGTTCCTTTGACAACCAGTTATACAGACAAATAGACGGCGTTGCTATGGGCTCGCCATTTGGACCTCTTCTAGCCGATGTCTTTATGGGCAAGCTGGAGAAATTTCATCTAAGCGGACAGATGAATAAGCTAAGACACTACGGCCGATACGTTGACGACATCTTCGCAATTGTCACAGAAGAAACAAATGTAAACGAACTCTTAAACATTGTAAATTAAGCATGTCCATCGATACAATTCACGTTGGAGATGGAAAGAGAAGGTTCACTCCCTTTCTTAGATGTCTTTCTAAGCAGAAGACCTGGCGGCAGCATCCTAAGGAGCATTTATCGAAAGAAAACCTTGTCTGGGCAAAGTACGAACTTTGGCTGTTTCGTACCTCTCCCAACAGAAACGCAATCTAGTCTGTTGCTCAGCACAAAGGGCTAGAAAATTTGCTCGGCAGAACGTATCGAGGAGGAGCTTGGGAAGATCCAGAACCTACTGCTAGAGAATATAAACCGTGATCGGTTTATTACAATGCACCAAGAGTCGTAGATGGGAGGAGTACCAACACACGGAACAACTTAGTCCTTCTTAGGACTCGCGGGCAGGCCACAATGACTCCTTTCCGCTGACGATCTTGGCATTCTGACACTTGCGTGAGCCAAGTCACCCTTAGCCTGGCAAATGTACAGTTATATATATTCTAGCAAGCTACAGTGAGCACGATACAGTCGTGTAACTCATGTGCCAGGAGAAGCGACCAAACGGACTGCATTTTCAAAGGAATCGCAGCTGTTGGCAGACAGCCACCACATCCAATCCTAGGTGATCAACGCTGAACCGCTTATTGACGTTATTTGCATTATCTGGTTGGTTTCTTTGAGCTAACTCCTCAAAGCTAGCTCCGAAGGATCTTCTTCTCATCTCAGTCTGTCATCAAGACACTGCATGCATATTATGCCGTGACGGTTTTATCCAGCAGTCAAAAAATTCCTAACCTCAAAATTAAAAAACAACACCGCCGACTGTGTGCCAAATACCTGTTTCGGAATGTCTTTTCGTCCGAATAGTTTGACAGTCTTTTCCAACGATCCCAACCGTGTGTCCCACATCATGGTGAACGCAGGGATGCCTAGGGGGGCGCAGGAATTAATTTAAAGGGATATTGGACTTGCACAGCATCCACTGCACTCTCTCATTTGTGTCTGGTGACAAAAACAAATCAAGAAGGCAGGAGGTGGACGAGGATGCAGGCGGCTGGCGCTCCGCGAACCCGCACCAAGGCGTATCTGCAAAATCCCGACGTGTGACATTTTGTATGGGTACGCCATAACTTTGGCTAGCTCATCTAGCTAGCGTGACCCGTTGTAGGGGTAAACCTTTCGTCCCACAAACTGGCAGAGCACTGAAGCAGATCTTTTCCATTAAATGGGGAAATGCGATCGAGGCACCCTTAAAAATCCATCTTACATTCATTCTGACGTCAAATAAGACCGACACTAACAGTTGGGAGCAGGCCTGCATTTTCGAAATATCTGCCACCTAAAATAAGTTTTTTAGTTTAACTTTAGCGATTGAGATGGTGGGCGTAGTCTGAGCTCGATTAGTAGAGGCAGACGTTAGAAGCTAATGGAAGGGACTCATTCTGGGTAGGAGAACCTAAAGTGCAGTCGAAGCAAACAGCGTACAGCGTATGGATTCGTTTAAACGTTTCTCACACAAGCCGATCAGTGATCAAATTACCCTCCTTAAGCAGCTTTCTTTCGGAAAAGTGTCTACATAAGTCCTACTACGCCACGCATGACATACTATCTGAGGACAGACGCCTCGGATGGGACCAGGTTTTACAGCTCCCCAAAGACACCTTACGGCCTGAAGTGTGCTGGTGAAAGGTGAGAGCATTTTCAACTTCTTGCACCGCACTGAGTTATGCACTAGACAAACCGAACAATGATTATTTTCGCTGGATTCTGAGCCCCAAAGTGGGTTAGAGTGTTCACTGCGTCCAACTTTTGGAGTTGCCTCATGGTTTCAAGTGATCTTTAGTGGAATCTTCGAATTCGGATGTCGAATTCGTCCGCAGGAATGTTGATCTTCCTGATGCTAAGGGGTTTTGCATTATTTGTTAGACAATGAAGGTGACAAACGGTCCGATTGATACTGAAGGTCCGACAGACACTGCCCAAAACCGAATCCCTTACCGAAAAAACACCTCCGTTAGACCATTATCTATTGTGGGGCTCAAAAGCAGTGTAGGCATTTGTAAAAGCTGCTGGCAAAGCCACCGCAAAATATTGGGGCAGTGAACAAAGAAAACCAATCGTTTGGCTCCTGAGCAATTAGCTGGGCGTCTCCTCTGTTCACCTTTGTCCATACGGCACTTTGACCGTGGGGAGGCGCCAAAGCTCTCTTAAATGTCAGAAGTATATTAAATTTGTTTTTATGTTGGCTATTTCAAGTTCGAAGTTATGGACAATAGTGAATAGTTGATGCTCTGAGCTTGCTACCTCACGGCGATCACGTGAGTAGCTTGGGCAATTGCAGGTGTCACGCTCAGCGTAGCGTGTAAGCGACCTGACGTTCCCCATAGCTCGCCCACCCGCCAGCCAGACTGGAATATCATCCAATTGCAGGCATTTCAGACCCACGTGAGTGCAGCAATCTCTTTCTCCTCCTTCGCGGACCTGTTTTGCGCTTGAATGCTGTCTAGTTCCCTATGATAACCCTCCATTTCAGGAGAATAACTTTCTGGTTGAGGATGCGGTGGGTGGGGCAGTGTCGAGGGGCTAGGAACTGGATGAGATGCCGAGGTCCGCACAGGACAGATCGACTCCCGAGTGATAAGAAATGTATGCGCTAGTCTCCTATGGTCAAGTTGGAACTTCGGATACTACTACTACCTTATGAATTATTAACCGAAATACTGAAATGGGTTGTCGGCTCGAAAAGATTCCTTAAGGAGCTTTGTAATACGAACTTTCGCGTGGCAGACTCCCAAGATACTTCATTCAGGTCAGGATGCTGCCGTTTACAAACAACCATCATTCCGACCGCCTATAAAACTAATGCTAGACGACATTTAGTAAAGAAGTATGCATTTTATCTATTGATTTTTGAGGCCCATATCTATTCACGAAGAACTTATAGAAAAAATGGTTAAATTTGTACATAGTTGAGCTAAAATTACGTCAGCTTTAAAGTCATACTTGAAGAAAGGCTTTTTTTATTTTTAAATCATGTTTTTTATTTCCAATAATTTGTAGTCTGGCCAGCTGTGGCACATGCATTCAGTGTTTCCAAACCGCAAGTTGTATACTTCATGCGCAAGAAAAATAATTCATTTTTACACGCTATTAAAACGACTGCATATAAGGATAGTACACTTTGGCTGGGTATGTGAACCATGTTGAATACACTATTTACAGCATTAAAAATGAACAGATATAATGCTTTATGAATGGACGCTTCATGGTTTTAAAAAGTCTCATAGTAAGAAACAATTTTAGAACCGAAAAATCAACGCGTAAATTCGGCCATCGTAGTTCGACGATATTACCGTATGCTCCACAGAAGGGCGGTACAGGGACAGTGACTTGTGCGCAAACTAGTTTTAAGTGATAGTATACTTGCACTGCATCTACCGCACTCTTTCTTTCCCTACGTGCCTGTGCCCAGTGTCAAGACAAGGTCATGAAGACCGGAGCCGCGGTCGGGTGCAGGGTGAATCATAGGCCACCATAGCCATAAAATGACAACAGTGGGTGGCGCGGCATGAGCCGGCACCTAAGCAACAGCATGTTTGGAACCCGCACCCTCCATGTTTGGCATTTGTTATCGGAGCTCATCCCAACTAAGAATAACGCCTGCCATACCCTTATTTGGCGGCCATGTTGGTCCAGCGCATCTACCAGACGGCCCGTTTAGGGGGCAAAAACCGAAAGATAGACTTGCTTCAAGTATACCATTTTTAGAAGACGTAATTTGCTACCAAATGGGTGCAAGAAATTAACATTTTGTGCCTATTTTCTACAAAGCCTAGTAAAAATATGGATTTTAAAAAGTAAAAGGATTCTTGCTAATTAGGGTTTCTATAAAACCGTAAAGTGCACGAATAATAGCAATACCGAACATGTTACAGAAGAAATCTTAGCTCCGGTCAGCGCTTGATAAACCGGCATTTTCTTAGCCATTCGTAGTCATGTTCCCCTAATAACTTCCCATTTGAACTATTTTTTGACTGCCGACAACAGTGGTTAAGTGATCGTTACTGCGTCCGTTCCTTAAGTGATTCGTGTTACAAAAATTACGGTGGGTTAAAAAAAGGAGATTAAGGCCAAAATAGTTGCATATTTTCGACAACTAGCAAAAAAATCTAAAAGTGATAAAGCATCAGACTGTTTACTTGCCTTTTTTTCAATCAACGTTCTAACATCCTATGATTTCAGCCTTTTCTTAACTAATTCTTAGCTTTAAAACGTACTGCTGCTCTACAGTGCGAGTTCAGGTGTAGATTATGAAGTTCGAAATATCGGGATAACTGTCCTGTCTTGTAACTTTTACTTTATTTATTCTGCATCACAGTCTCAAGTGATTTAGTTACTCTTCTTCCCACTTCCCGCTGTGGTTCCTTGGTGCTTCTCAAGGTCTCCGTCTCCGATGGACACCCGAAATCCCTCATTTCTGCTTGGCGTATGTCGAGCTTCTATCTCTCTTTAGCACGTGATGACTTTCACTCGTTACAAAATAGGCAAGCGCATGAGAAAAGTATACAAAATCGAGTTCTAAAGGACTATTATGAAGGTCAATATTGAATGCAAAGGTTAATGTTGACTTATGGTTCGTAGAACTGAAACGTAACCCTGCAGCGGGCAGATTAATTGTTCATCGCATGAAATTCACGCTATCTAGGATCTCATCGAAAGGTGGTTGTAAAGGGTAGAAGGTCGTATGCACACTTAAAACCTAGGGCTCTTGGACAAATTCGAACCTAGGTCAGTACGAGTCATGAAATCAGGTCTTACTAGTCGAAGCAGCATGTAGCAGCAGCAGATCTTATCACTTAAGTCGGAGATTTTTCGATAAGAAGTTAATTGGATTCACACATTTGAAACTGTTTGTCCTGTTTACGTAATACACTTCTTTTGTTTGGGCGCAGAATTAAAACCACCTAATTTTCGTGCGTTTGAAATGCCTCACGGCCTTATTTAATCGGCCGTTTTCAGTTATTCGATCGGTTCTCTCGTTTCAGGCAAGTTCCGCACTTTCGCAATGCACCTGCAAGACCTACTTTCAGATTATTGACAAATGCAACTGTCCTAATCAGAGCATGGAGCAAATAAGACTCCAAGCATTTTCAGGGCAGAGAAAATTCCCGAAAGTCGGTTACTTGTGCATTTTGAAAATATGATGCATTGCGGATGTGCCCCAAAAACGGGCTGCATGTTAGATGCACTGTACCAACCTGGAGGCCAAATTAGGGTGCGACAGGCGTTATTTGGGTGGAGCTCCTATAAAGAATGCCGAACATGGGGGAAAGGCGTGTCGGCATGCGTAGGTACAGGCTCATGCCGCACCACCCACTCCGAATGATATGATTTACCTGCGCCCGACCCCGCCTCCGGTCTTCTTGACTCTGTCTTGTCACCAGGCACAGATGGGTAAAGAATGAGAGAATGCGGTAGATGATGCATAAGCCTACCATCATGTTAAACTAATTTGAGCGCAAACCACCGTCCCTGCACCACCATGCCGAGGGGCATACGATGGACATAGTCGGATTACGACGGTCAAACTGTCTTGTATTGCGGTTCTTAACTGTTTTCATATATGCCTACATGTGGTGGAGGTAACCTTAATTTCTTCACACATTTCTTCACGAGTGCAGGAAAACGCTTCAAGGTTTTCTGACCATAACGACCCCACCCAGACGTGCTAGAGATAAATCAGGGTTTCTTGTGCAAGCAGGTTCGTAGGTCTGGACTCGTTCAATCACATCGGTCATAGTTTCCGGCTTAAACGTTTGGTAAGAGAACGAACCCAAAGCGTATAAATAAATTTAATGCGAGGACCAAAAATAGAATCTGCGATATTGCTGCGCACAAATTTCGAAATTCTTTCACAAATTTCTCAAGTTATGCAGTAGGATGAAAGATCAATCTCCCTAATTTTCAAACATCAGCAAGTCCTTGCTTTTTCATATGACTTATTTTTTTTTCTGTACCAAGGGTTCTTTTTGGTTTAATGGTTAGAACTGCAAACAAGGTTTTTTAAATTATAGAAATCGTTCAAATTTTAGAATCAAAAATGTGCTACGTCAGATTTAGCATACGCTTTCGACGCAAAACGAGTTTTACGTTCCCAGATGTAGAAAGGCAAAAGCTAGACCCATGTTTACTTAGGTTCGGGTAATGCATGAAAGGTGTGTGTTAGTTTACCGTAGCACAAATGTTTTTGGCTGAGGTACCGTATGGAAAATTAAGTCTTTAAGTTTTGTTTTACAAGCGATTCGTCTAACAATGATTGAATGAAGAGATTAGTAAGTATCTTATCGTTTTGGTACTCTTGTTCATCTCTGACCACGACAGCGAACCATACCGATTGTAAACAAAGGTAGATTTTATTACTAACCACACACACAGGCACAAACGATATTTCGACCTTCGTAGTCCAACCTTGCCTACCGTATGCTCCACAGAAGGGTGGTTCAGGGACGGTGACTTGCGCGTGGATTAGATTTAAGTGATAGTCGACTAGTGCTGCAGCTACCGCACTCTCTCCTCCTCAACCATCTGAACGTGTAGTCAAGACAGAGTCAAGAAGACCGGAAATGGGAGAGGGCGCAGGCCCACGCACTGTGGTCCAACACAAAACAAGAACACAACAACATAAGGAAGAGGCAGCTTGGATCCCAAATGATTGGGAGTGCCATAACGACCACATTTAGGAGCCACTGCAGCCTGACTCACAGTTCGCTAGTCGGGCACTGCGTACCAACGCACGCAATGGGCTGACCAAGCGGTCCGAGTTATCCCGTCACTTAGCAACCTTCCAAGCCACGGCATTTAGCGCATCCTGATATTTTCAAGCGCGTCAGATTGTTTATAGCGAGGAAAACGCGCTGAGCCGTCAACCTCACTCTCTTCCCACCCACAATCAGACCACCGTTCGAGCTGGTCAGCTGACCAATGTGGGAGTGGACGCATTGGCTGATTCGCCGGCGTACGCGTCTCCGCGCGCCACAGCACGACCTGGTCCCCATAATTCACACACGATGATTCACAAAACCGGGTAATAAGAAGAAGCTATTGCCGTCTGACTCCCAGTCCACTGCTCAACCACTCAACACATATTGGGCAGACGGCGTGGCCTGGTGTATGCATCCGATTGGCAGACTTCCAAGCCACAGTTTCTAGGACACCATGATATACTGAGGTACCTGCTGATTGTGAGGGTTTTGTGTGTGCATTGGTGGATATAGTGGGCATCCAGGTCTGAATTCTATACAGCAGAGTCGGAAGGATGGCAGCTTTATGCATCTGGAGTTTGGTGCTGGGGGGAAGATTGAGTCGATTCCAGACGATGTTCTGCATGCGTCTGAAGGCTTGGCTGCATTTGGCAATCTGGTGGGAGACCTCGTCATCGATTTTGACGCTTCGGGAGAGGTTGCTGCCCAGGGAGGTGAAGGTGTTTAAGACTTTCATTTGAGCGCCATTGACATCGATGCGGGGTGCATCGTAGGGGGTATAGGGCAGCGGTCGATGCATGACGACCGTTTTCTCCGTGTTGATAACCAGTTAGAAGTTCTCGCAAGCGGTAGCGTAAAGGTCTATGCTCTATTGCATGTCCCTTCCTGGCGTTGCATTGAGAGTGCACGCACATACACACACATGAACTTCATCTATTCCATCACCTTGTAATAAAATACAATTTTAAATAGCTATTTTGTCCTCCTTAGCATTAGGAAGAACAAACGTACATCAAACTCCAAGACGAAATCGGATAAGCTTGTCCTTTTCCTGATCGTTGAACGGTCTTAGAGTGATACTTAATATTCAGTATCGTAAGACATTATAATTACAAACACTTGGATTGGATATGGTCGGCTAAAGACGGCTATTAAGACAGCAATGAACCTCTCTGTCTATTTTCCATTTGCTAGTATTCCTTGCCTATGTAAATTAGTATTCTGAATGAGTGCTCTGGATTGATGCGACAGGATGAGCACTTCCGAACCACAATAAGTGACTGTTCGTTCCATAATGCATATGTATTGAAATACAAACATCGCAAGATGCATAAGTTAACATAAATTAATTCTTGTGGAATGCTAAGAAACCTTGTTTTGTAAATTGTCGACGGTGGTTCCTCAGGCCTTCGTCAGATGTACAGGCAATGTCAGAAAAAGTCAAAATGCAAAACGCGCCTGAAAAATCAGTACTGCTTTATCATTCCGGCCAATAATCCATCGCTGTGGCCTGAAATCCCATTTGGATTGACTCTTCCCTTTTAATTTTTTTCTTGGGATTCTTGCGAGTTGTCGAATTCCTTATGCAAATTAATGCCCGCGCCATTAGGAGTTTTTTAATTGCGAATATTCTCGGTCTATTAGATGGGGTTTTTCCCAGGATAATTTGTGTTCGGATTCCCGTGTGGGCAGGGTAAATGTCTACACGCGGTCTCGCCTTTTCACTGCTAATTGACTTTGGCGTATGCATTTGCAGACCGAATATCCGGTTTGACAGGCGTGGCATGGAATCGTGTTAAAGACTTCTAGCTACATAACCAACCTTATCCTTATGGTGTACAAACCAGTTGCGCTGTGTGGTGCGCGCTTCATAGAATGTCGTTCACCGAGCCAGGTGTGGTGGCACGCCCAGGGGCGGCTCCGGCTGCGCCAGCCACCTGCGCCCTCTCCCATCTCCGGTCTTCTTGACTCTGTCTTGACACCGGGCTCAGGTGGGGAGGAGGAGAGAATGCAGTAGCTGCAGCGCAAGGCTACTATCACTTAAAACTAATTCACGCGCAAGTCACCGTCCCTGCACCACCTGGTGTGGAGCATACGGTGGACCTCGTCAAAATCAACGGTCGAACTGCCATATATTCTTGAGACTGCACTTGCTCCTTCTTAAGGTGTGGCATGGAATCGTGTTAAAGACTTCTAGCTACATAACCAACCTTATCCTTATGGTGTACAAACCAGTTGCGCTGTGTGGTGCGCGCTTCATAGAATGTCGTTCACCGAGCCAGGTGTGGTGGCACGCCCAGGGGCGGCTCCGGCTGCGCCAGCCACCTGCGCCCTCTCCCATCTCCGGTTTTCTTGACTCTGTCTTGACACCGGGTTTAGGTGGGGGAGGAGGAGAGAGTGCGGTAGCTGCAGCGCAAGGCTACTATCACTTAAAACTAATTCACGCGCAAGTCACTGTCCCTGCACCACCTGGTGTGGAGCATACGGTGGACCTCGTCAAAATCAACGGTCGAACTGCCATATATTCTTGAGACTGCACTTGCTCCTTCTTAAGGTGTGGCATGGAATCGTGTTAAAGACTTCTAGCTACATTATCAACCTTATCCTTATGGTGTACAAACCAGTTGCACTGTGTGGTGCGCGCTTCATAGAATGTCGTTCAATGAGTTCGTATATATTCTTGAGACTGCACTAGCTGCTTCTTAAGGTGTACCTTATGGCACTCCAACTCAGATGGAATCCGAGCATCCCCTCTGTTATGCTCTTTTGTTTTTGTTTGTAGGGAACCAGAAGGCGTGGGTCTGCGTCCACTCTCATCTTCCATCTTCTTGAATCTGACTTGCCACCGGATCCAGGAGAATAAGTGGAACAGAGAGTGAGATAAATGCGGCGCAAGTCGGCTCTCACTACAATCTAGTGCCAGTCACCGTCTCGGCGCCACCAAGCTGTGGACTACAAGGGTGGACAAATTCTAACACTACGGTCGAACTGATTCACATACACTCTTCATGAAAGGAAGGGTACACTAGTTTTTTTTAATTGAGCACACGTCTGGAACACCCTAGTTCCTTTAATTTCTCTTTTAAATCCTGCTCTCGTCCATCAAGGTACAAAATCTCGAGGCTAGCCATTTCAAGTAAACAGTTTTAAGCAAACAATTAACTTTTGTTTGATAAATTTTGTGGTCACAGCAGTGCCTTTTAATTTTGAGCTAATACTGTTTTGATTCCATTTCGATGGCAAGAAGATCGTACAAGGGCGCAACAAATAGCGTGCCCCTAATGTAAGATTAAGCACCCTTAAAAGCTACCTTTTAAAAGCTACCCTTTAAAAGATTACTCAAGCAGGAAAGTCCACATGTGCAACCCTCCGCAGTATTGATTTTCAGGCAGGGTTAAAATTTAACTGTTCGTACATCTGTGCAGGTTCAAAGACAAACCGCAGAAGTGGCGTCGAAAATTTACGAAATATTGATTCTTCTCTTTCGCAAAGAACTTAAATTTTTCGACTATTTATTGAATAACTGAAGTAGTGTTCATTCCAAGACGACATAACGCAGGTAAAAAAGTCTTCGGAAAAATCGATTTGTACTCATGAATTTTCAAGTTGGTGACATCAACCCGTCGTCAGACGAAATGAATAGTGCGAGGGAAGATTATTCCACTAGAGCCTTTGGGTCTTAGATGTTACATCGAAAGACAAGTGTTTACGGGAGGAGGTGAGAATCGTGGTAACGGTTGATGCCGAAAAAGAGGGGGAGTTGTTGGCAGTTTCAGTTGTGGTTCATCGTGTCAGGGGGATGAAGAATCAGTGAGATTAGTCATGGCTGAGCCTGGATAAACATAATTATGTGATCGTCTTTCTACACCTTTAGATACACTAGATCGAATCAGACAAAAAATGAGCCCATGGCCAATTGATAAATGAACAAGACTTCTAAAAATCAGACTACGGCTTCAATCCTCATAAATTGCAAGAGCTGTGGTTATATATGCCTGGCTGATGAGGACTAAAAAGCCGGAAACGGCATTCTAATGAACTCTTTCTTTTTCAATCATATTAGTCTACATTTTCACGAAATAAAAGTGCTGAAAAAGAGTAAGGGGTTGTATTGCCATTTCTATTTTATTATTTGTCGTCAACTGAGAAGGTACGGAAACGAGTAGAATGGTTACTTTAATGTAAGACGACCAGAGTCCAGTTTCTGATCGTTTTGCATATATTTTTCCTATTGACCACTCATTGTTTTTCTCAGGGAACTTGAATGTCTGTCATTTACCTGAGCAAAGGCTTGGTTAGAAAGTAACATGAATTACACAGTCATAGGTCCGTGAATGCTCATACTATCTGGGAGCGTTTTTAGCAAGGTAATTTGGAGTTCAGTTATTTTACAGAAATCCATCTCAGGAGGTTTTTGAAGAATTTAATGAATGCTCGACCTATAACCTTTTTTCGATATTATCTGCGAATTTTCGATATTTCGGAGATTGTTTTATATTTTTATCATTTTCTATGGTATATATAAGATATTATACATATAGATATTATAGATATTATATTATTATATTATATTATTATATATATTATAGATATTATACATTTTAAATCATTGAGTGTTTATAAAGATGATTGAAAGATTAATATGGTTTATAAGAGACTGCGTAGGGTTCCGGACTCTGATACCAGAGATTAAGTTACAAGGAGATTAGCAACATTTTTGGCTATTCTGCAATAATGAGCCGCTGAAAGATGGGCAAGTCCACCGTTGATGAGGCCATTTTGAACTTAAGATCTCATTCTGTGCAGTTCTCAAGACTGTCCGTCACGCTCTTTTTGCCTTTGATTTATCGAAGCGCAGTTAAAGCAAGGCACCTGGGATGAACTGGATTATTGATTTTCAATTTTCTCGGAAATTAATCAATAACTTGGAGTAAATCAGTCTATTTGAGGGTGCATAGGCAAAACAGTCAAGTTCATAGGGATATTGCGGTCGACTCCTGTCCATCACAACGAGAGAACCGCGTACTATTAATTAAACTGCCAGTACGCATACACCGGCTTACTTGAGAAAAGTGCTCTTACAGAACACTTCGTAGCTCTTTGAGTTCTACCGAATGTTGTGGGTTCCATCTTCAAATATTCACACATTCTTCCCCAGTTTCCTGAGTGATGCGATCTTGGTAACGGTAGTGGCAACTCACCGGTGGGATTGCATAGGCATGAAATACGCATTCTGACCGCAATTATTATATGAAGAAAATGGATATTCTTATGGTAGGATGTAGGAAGGCTTCTTGAGACTACATTCCGTGCTTGCAACAATTGCAGATAAACTTAAGTTTTGTCTTCCAGTCTCAAAAGCATGTATACAAATATTCGTATAACTATAATGTGGTCTAGCCATCGGCCTACATTAAAAGGGTGCCGTTCTATTCAAGGTACTATCCACATTTTTTACTGATGTGCTTAATAGCAGTTTTGTTATACGTAGTCTAAAATAATGTGTCCAGCTTAAAACACAAACAAATGGCATTTAGCTATGTTTGTTACAGAACTCCAAAATTTCGTAGCAGATTTCGCCTGTCTGTCATGCAGACCATCATTTCAGGTCAGTGGTTCCCTTCAAAATTTTAATATGGCGATGCCTCTCCCTCGTCAACAGGCTGTTCGAAAGACACCCCTTATGACACCCTTTTCTGTCACACCGAAAAGAACTAGACGGAATTGTTTTTAAACTGCGATCAGGAATCCATAAAACTATTCGAGCAAACTATCCAGGCCGTAGGCTAAAAGTCAAAAAAACGGGAAGCCGAAAATCCTGTTCAATGTTCTTTTTATTGAGTGGATTGGAGCTTCTCATGCTTTTTTCAAAAGTTAATATGAGAACGTTGAGTAAATGTCTAGGGGCATAAGTAGTTAGGCTCTCTGTTATAATTGTTATGCGTATTTGAGCTAAAATCTATCAATTTCGGCGGCGTAACCACGTGATATTCACAACCTGCCAACATGTAATCCGCAGTGTAAAATTCTTGGCACATTTAACTAGACGAGCCGATTTAGCGATTGCGGGTGCAAATACCTTGAGCGCAGACAAAGGCAGTTGGTAACTCGTTCAGCTGAGCATATGCCGATGTGGTTGCTGATTTCGGAAAAAGGGCACACAAGAGTTCGATTATGAAGCACTTTGTGGACACTGGCCATACGTTGGACCCAATGACTGCCTTTAGGGTCCTATTTTCGGTGACGACAGAGCGCCTCCTGCGCTTTGCAGAGGCCGCTGCAATACGGAGAAGAAAACCAGAACGTTGAGAGCAGTTGGATCCTTTGATCTACGCTTGACTGGTTTTCACTGCAATCTGAACTGGTTTGCTTAGTTAGCTCCCCATTCCCCATGCACATATGAGACCAACAGCTCATTGATTTATTTACCAATCGAGTTTGATCCCTCTAGGTCGACGTTTGATTGGGCAGTTGATCTTGTCTTGGAAATGACCGTACGCAGTTAAATAAGAGGTCGCGAACATTTTGGCAGATTATCCCTACTGACAATACATGTTCCAGACTTTAAACGAGTAGCTCTTTTTTCAGTATGTTAACCCCTTCAAATATGGGCCTTTTTGTAATAACACATGGTGTTTTGTTTTACGATGCAAAAAACGCGTACTTAGAACTAGCACAGATTATATTGTGTGTCCTTTTCCCCTTACGCCGTGACTTACCCGTTTGTTCTTATTTTACCGGCATCAGACGCCTTAGGATAAAAACTTTTTTTCCTGAAATGTGGTTTACGTATACTTCGCATTGGTGACCCAGGACGGGATTCAAAAAAGCAAAATTTTGACCTGTGAAGTTATAATGTACTATATATGGGTAACGGAGGCCAGTAAAATAAAAGAATAAGTAGACAACAACGTGCGTGTTGTGTAAATTTCTTTATCAATGTTGTGTTCGTTGTTACCAGACGTTTTTAGCTAGCTGTAACAAAAGGCTTAGCGTTAAAGCAACTTTGGGTGCAGTCATAATCTTTGTTGTAAGGATAACGTTCACTGCGGAAGTGACCAAAACACGTTTGGAAGACGACAGTTGTACTATAAAAAACTGCATTCGAGACCACACTAAGCTAATGAGTGGTTTCGACTGGAAGCAGGGTAGGACAGGTGAGTATAATGCAACGGAGACCTGCGGGTTTAAGACAATGGAGAACTGTGAGTACAGATTGTGAACGTGAAGAAGCAAGATAAAAGGTGACAGATTATTATCATGAGGAGATTGAGGGGTAAACGAAGAATTTCGTGGTGGTAATAGTAAACAATGGAGCGAACGGAAATGAATAATGAACAGCAGTTGAAGAATTAAAAGTTCAGTGAGAAATAGGAAGTGGTGAAGAGGTGGCAACATGTGCATGGACGAAGTAGGAAAGTAGTAAGATTAATAAGGAGAAAGAAATAGAAGCACAGAAAAAGCAAATCGAAAGGCAGAGAAGTGATCCAAGTTATTAGCTGCCTGATAATTAGGAAATCAGTGATCTTAATTGAGCTGGCAGCAAATCAGAGAGAGGAAAGAAGAAGTAACGGACAATGTGAAGTGAAGGGATTAGCAGAGCAGGCTACCGCAAATGGAAATTCCCACGGAGTAACGAAGTTAGATTAGGTTTGTGAGCAGAAAGCTCTTGGGACTACGCGCCGGCAGAACTACCAATGCTATTGGTAGTCAACATGGCTTTCTGTGAACAAAAAAGGTCACCCGTCTAATGACAGCATCGACTGAACAATGGACTTGTGCGTTTATCAAAGCCTTCCAAGCATACAGTGGGGCAAATCAAACGTATCCATTTCACCTCTAAAAACCTGATTTATACATTATGTTTTCTGGCGTTGATTTTTCGTTTTATTTAAATTCTGATCCACCGAGCACATCACCATCACCACAGGATTCGACGCGAAGGTTTAAAGGAAACATGCAGTAGGATGACCAGCAATTACGTTGAGTAAAAAGAAAGAAACCTTTCTTCATCAAGCAGCAGGAAGCTGCTCCCCTTTTAATAATGTAACTTAAAGTTGAAAACCACCACCCTGTGCCTACCTTGTAATATCCCTATTCAGCTAGCCGTAATGTTGACCTTCGTCAGTAGATTTTGCAAAATAAACTCTTGTGGGCTTGTAAATTTAAAAAAATGTTAGCAGTCTGTACGTGCAATGATTCAGTTATTTTTAAGGCAGGCCTTCAAATTATACATATATAGCTTGTCAATCGATGACACGCCTCAACATTCGTGTAGAGGCAATAGTTCATTTTCCTTGTGAATGCCAAAACATATAAAAGAACTAAATCGAAATTAAAATCCTTCTTGTTATGGACTTCAATCGGTTAAAAAACACATCATAACCGGTTGTCATTAAATACGGTTTTTATCATTGCAAATAGGTTATTCCTTGATTGTACTCATAGACACGTAAGAAAACATTGGGAAATTTCGAAATTTATCCAAATCGATTTTTTAAAGGTTTCAGAGTTTGCAGGAAAATTTAAGTTGTAGTGTTTCAGGCAACAACGAAATGTGCATGTTCTTTAGTTCAGAATCGCAATCTGATTTCAAAACTGATAAACTTGGGGAGTGCGAAGTTTGCTCATCTATAAAACCGTGGTGCCAAAGACATAAATAAAACCAAGCACAAAGACACCGAAAGGCTGGCAGCAAATCACAGTGTTTTTCGAACAACTGAACAACTTCCTTCTCCAGGTAACGAAACCAATTGACGAGCGAATGTAGTCTCTGTGAGCAGCAGGGATACCAGGCCGCTACAAGAACCACAGCTTTCATTCTTCCTATTGGCAGTGTCGACCCGACCTAAACCAACCAGAGCGCGACGAAGCCAATTGCGTATTTGACCAATCAGAGATCTTACCACAGGCGGATGCTGGTTGCAATTACACGCGTGCGTGTAATTGCAAGCAAACAAATGTGCCCGTACGCCTTGCATAACACGGGCGCCTGCATGCATAGATAAGGAAGACGAAGAGGCTAGAATGCAGGACAGAAACGCAATCCATGGAGGGAGGTTGAGGGGGGAAATATGACTGTAAGATGCAACTTGCCGTCTCACCAACTGCACGCGCATTTGTCCGCCACGGTTAATAATCGGCAAACGTCCTCGAACGAAGAAAATGACTTGTTAATGCCTCTCCAAATAGCCGGCTTGGAACATGGCTGACGCTGAACCGCCAGACTTACATCGGAGCTAGGATCCGAGTTAGATTCCTGCTCAACCATCCTGAAGGTCTTTCCTTCTGTAATGCGATTAACCTGGGCGACGTTCTCATTACTGGTTATGAGTATAATAAAGAAACTCATTACTAAACATTTCCCCGAAGAGTTAAATTCTCTGACATCTGCATGGAACATCTTTGCGAAGGATACACTTGCTTCTATCAGTTATTTATTCAAAGTAATTTAAACAAGTGTTTCGAAGAATATTTAAGCAGAAACCAGCATCATGGCTCGCCCGATTGGGAATACTTTTTTATCAGAAACTCACTTGAGTAAGCTTCTCTTGTTGCAACCTATTTTCAGATTAAGGCTGGTTTTCCATAAGTTCCTGCATCACCAATAAATAATGTTTCTGTACTATAGAGAGTTGCTATCTATCTTTAGCCGTCAGATGTTCTCGTGTAGATCTGAACATTACTGTCGACTTCTCTGCATGACTTCTCTGTGCAGTCTTTTTTTACATCAACTTATGTAGTTAAAGTTTATGATGGTGACTGTATTTCCTAAAAACGGCCATGAAATATTAGCCGTTTTATTACATCCCCTTGATGGACGTTTCGTTCTTAAGCAATAGATTTAAGGGAAGGTTATGCTGTTCGCGAGATATGTGTAATTTTTTTTCTTATGGGACATAGCACTCCCCCAGAAATGGCAGTTCTTACAAAAGCCATACAAAACGAATGACCAATATTCTTAGCACGGCACTTATGCGTAACTAGGAGATAAACGTTACCCGGTAACCATCTTAGGAGACGCGGGTACGAGGAAGTCTCTCGTCAGAAATCTTATCGGTCTGGCCAAGAACATACAGGAAGAGTACATTTGATGCGTATCGGCTCTACAACTGCCATGAGTACGTCCTTTCAGATGAAATCGTGTTTAGTGATTTCTAACCAATTAGAAGCAAAACCAGGACAAGTCATACGGATGCACCTATTTGTCATTCAGTTGCAGTCAGAAAGCATAGGCGGTGTAAGTAGCAGTAAGATAAAAAATCCAGTTGGGCAGCACGTCTAGATCATCAACAGACTGCAAGGCAAGGAGCACGCGTCCAGCATCAATCACTTTCACGTATAATAAGCCGGTATCGGATGGATTTTACCTCCTCCTGCCATCGAAATAAGGCAAGAGACAAGAGACAGAGTGCGGCAGATCCTATAGCGTCATGAATTTACGTTAATAGCGCCGCTACTGGGTCCAAACCTTGGTGCAGCGACAGTTTACCTGTCAGTTTTCATTGTCAGAGGCTGTGACGATCGTCTTGGTGGTCATCATCACACGTTCACCGACGGTTAGTCTTATTTTATAGGATATAATTCCCTGGTCATCCTGCTCTTGAGCTCGGTGAAAACATGCCGCAGATGCTAAATATGCTTTGATCTGCTTTGTCATTTCCCTTAGTACTGTTGGATTTATAAGTACTCTATGCAATTCGACCACGTGCGACGAATCAATGCCAAAAAGGTGTTGCTCCTCCATCTACTACTCACTTCTGATCAGTCCAGGTCATTCGCGGGAGCCTCACCGCTTTCGCACCTGGGGCATGTCCAGCGACCTCTCGACGCATTTTCATTTGCAAAGTATGCTTTGGGTCTGAGCCCGAGCTTGTAAATTCCGTCAGAAAGTTATATATCCTGACAGAGATAAGCATCTTTTTCCCTAACCTCCTACTCACGCCACTGAGGATAGATCCTTCAAAGGAGTTAATGTCCTCAAAAGTGCGTAGTGCGGCAGCTGAACCCTCACGGGCCGGAAACCCACACCTCGTGACTATTCTCCCACATCACATCCCTTTAAATCTCACATTGATGCACGGGCCAGTTATTTTGTCGGTTGCGATAGGGAATATGAATTATGACCGTGTGGGGTTTACTGATCTGGTTAAGGAACACATATGTTCCGTTGTGCCTTGCGGCTCACTTTAGAGCCCTCATGGGCGGTCGCATAGCAACTTAAGGTTTATGTTGGTAAGGTGGAATCGACAAAGACAAGGGGGACCGGAATGACAATTTCGGGCTTATTAGCCGTCATCAGCCAGTCATACCCAATCCTAGGTGTAGATCACCCGAGATTGGAACCCGCTACCTTTGGTCATTGAGTGTAGCCTTGTACCATTGAGCCACGGGCCCGTTGTTTTGTCAGTTGTGATCAGGAATATTAGTTATAAAATTGTGGGGTTCAACAATCTGGTTAAGGAACACGTTTGTTACATAGTGCCTTGGGGTTCACTTCAGAGCCCTCACAGGCAGTCACATGGTGACTCGTGTAATATGTTGATAAGGTGGAACCCGCGAAGAGAATGGAGACCGGAATGGAGATTTTTGGATTATTAGCCGTCATCAGCCAAGGAGATTCAATGGTAGGGTGCTGCACTCAATGACTTAAGGTCGCGAGTTTGAATCTCGGGCGATGCACACCTCTTATTGGGTATGACTGGTTGATGACGGCTAATAAACCAGAAATAACCATTCCGGTTTCACTTGTCTTTGTCGGTTCTACCTTATCAATATATAACACGAGTCGCTATGCGAACGCCTGCGAGGGCTCGAAAGTGAGCTCCAGTTCAAACGGAGCATAAGCGTTTCTCAACCCAATCGGTTAACACCACACTTTCCGAGTACAGTTATTATTTTTAGCATGTTTACTTACATTTTTAAAGTGTATTTGAGTGTTATCTATCATAGGGTCTAAGTGTGGCTGCGTGTTTTGCTTTCCGCGTACTGTATTTGCGTTATACTATAAGAAGCTCATACGGTAATGGGCGCTCGTTGAGCTATCTGCGTCTTGAAGAAAACAAGCTTCGAATGGTAGAGAAGGGTCAGTAAGAAGCTACCAGAAATCAAGACCAACCCTGTAAAGCTGACATGGTGGGCAGGATAATGATCTGGCTGATGGTAGATTGACACAGAACTGTTTCAGCATTAGTGTACCTTTAAGGTGGTGGCCAGTTCTTCATGTGACTTGCGTAGCCGGAGCCCGTTTTAATTCGGAAAGTAAATGGAGCGGTGATACAAAATGCCAGGTGGCGAGACGCTGATGAATTTCATTTCGAGGAAATACATATGACGCATATAATAGGCTGCATCCGTGGTAGCTGCGTTGTGTATCTGGTGCACCGCCCTCTCCCATCTCCGGTCTTCTTGACTCTGTCTTGACACCGGGTGTAGGAGTGCATCAGCGCGTGAGGTGAATGCTGCGCAAGTCTGCTCTCGCTATAATTTAGCGTTAGTCATCGTCCATGCACCACCCTGCTTTGGATCATATGGTGGACATAGTCGAACTTTCGTGTGCATCTGTTGCTTGTGCTCCCTAAACGGGCCACATGGTAGACAAACTGTATCCATCAGGGCATGAAAGGCATTCTTGAAGATGAGCGCTCATCACAAATGCCGCAGGTGCTGGCTCATGCCAACCCAGCCACCTGCACCCTTTCTCTCTTTGGGTCCTCTTGACTTGATCATAGCATTGGGCCCATTTGAGAGTGCGGTAGATGCTGCGCAAGACTACTGTCAACAAAAAACTATCTCACACGCAAGTCACCGTTGTTGTGCTCCCTTGCTTTGGAAGACACGGTAGACTTCGTCAGAAACGACGGTCGAACTTTTGCTTCTGTCACCAACTAGTGGTCAGGTTGTCTGGCCGAACGAAGGCAGAATGCGCCCGCAACAGTTATTTGTCGATCTACCAGCATCTCGGCCGCCATGCCCTGCTGAGTTTAAATATCGTATCATTCAGAACGTTTCTTGCAAAAAAGAATGCGGCTTTCTCCTACCGCAAATTGAAGGTGATGCTCACTAAGGGTACATGATTGTGCAACTCATTCTAACTCATTCTGCGTCGGAAAATATGGAGGTTATTTTGCTGAGCAAAAGAACGACTATTGTGGCGACGATATTTTTCTACCACGCTATATCCCTGAATTTAGTAAAATCCGCTTCCGACCAAATTTGCCCTCCAGCTAAGCACGGTTTCGAGATTAGGTAAAGAGGAGGTAAAAGGGGATTTGGGTTGACCATGGGACTAGGTACCATCCAACCACAGGGCAAGGGGTTTTCTGCTTAATTCTACTAATGACATGATTTCCGTGTTCTTCACCAACCCCAAACCCCAATCTCTGTTCAGAAATTTAGCGTAAGGCTAATGGTATTATCCTGAGGTAAATGGCGAGTATCGTATACCGTAAAGCAGTGTTAGCCGATCGGTGTTTTTTCCGTTACTAATTGGATTAGAGAACCAGTGGGCAGCAGGTCACAAGAAGCCCAAAGCATTTTTTTCCGACAGGATCGAAAGGATTCCATATATTTGTATAAAAAGCGTGGAATTTGGTGTCCTATTCTTGCATAAGATTGAACATAACCTCAGTAGCTTTTAGCTCCTTCTGGCATTTGTGCAGTTAAAGGTGATAAACATTTCTGCTTTTTACTTACATCGAGCTTCGAGACAGCAGAAAGTTTGAAAAGGTGTCTGGAATTTATGGAGCTTTTTTAATTGACGGAGTAAGAGGAATGTTGCAGGCAAAGACAAGGGATAATGGAATGGCCACTTCTGGCTTATTAGCTGTCTTCTGCCAGTCATACCCAACCAAAGGTGGTGCACAACCCGACGATCGAACCCCTGTGCAGCTGCTGGCAGGGCTTGAGGAGTAAGCTTCAAGGCAGAGCGGAACGAGTGAGCGTTCATCGACGAATTCATCGACGGAAGCTGGAAACGCATGAGCTGGAAAACACATGAAGCTCGAAAACACATGAGCACTGAAGGTAAGCTAGAGTTCATTCCTACACGTGGGATAATAGTTTGTTGGTGGTTCGGGTATTTTTTAATGGGTTGCCACGTCCTCAAAGAATAACCTATAGTTAAGGAAACTGATGCGGGAAATATTAGTTTGTAAAGTTATTATTCGACCTGTACCAATTTACCAGAAGTTTAAATTACAGAAATGTACAACACAAACCTATACTCGCTCATGTAACGGAATATTAATATTTTTTAAAATTCTGTTTGTAATAAATGCAACAAAATTTTAACTAGTGTAATTTGCATGGCAGGTTATGTCCTACACACAGTCCTCGCGTTTCCAGAAGACCTGATTCCTCGCAAATGAGATTTCCTGGGAACTACTAGTTGCTTTGCCTAAGCAGCGCCGAGGAATCCAAAAAAAATTGAAAACAGCGGAATTAAGAACATTTCACTATGGAGAGCTAAAAAAGGGTTGAAAGCCCTCTTGAACGGCAGCCAGAAGCTTGAAGTGCGAAAATTCACGTAGGCTTATGATCCAGGCTAAACTTTGGCTGTAACCCCGTTTACTGACATGATATCGTGCTCACAGGTTTCACTAAGAATTTGTGCATTTTTACGCGTCAATGCCGGCCCAAGGGGAAATTCACAAATGTGCAATATGGCAGCCCTCCCCGTCAACATTTAAAGCTATTCATCGCTCACCCCACCTATGGCGGGCTTTTGAATTTGAGCCGCAATTTTTCTCCTTCATTCACATGCAGAATTTCTTATATGTACATGGGCTCGCCTGTTTTCCTCCTTAGATTCTGCTATTTACCACGCTGCAATAAGCAGGCCATTTGCAAATGACGCTGGCGCCGTAGAAAATCTGGCGAAATTTTGCGACGCATTCACAGATGACCGCTCAAAACAGATTCGTTTTTTTAAACTACTGGGGCGTCCTATCAGTGGCCGCTCGGAAAGTTGTCAGTTGAGCCATTACCCCGGTCCTCCTACCGCTAACGAAATATTGTGGGATGCTGCTTACCCGGAAACGAATGCTAACTCCGGCGAGCGCAATTTATAGAGCTGGGGTTACGTTGGTATGTCATATTATTATGTATTACACGCTGACATACCCTTTATTCCTTGAGTGGGTCGCATATTATGTTCTTGCCGAAATGCTACTTTCAAAATTAAGCGCATCACTCTCTCAAGGCTAACTTATATTTATGCCCCCGCGTAATAAAGATGGCTATGCGCATGATCCCAGGAAGCGTGAATATTTCCGTGTCCTAACCCTATCATTGGCCCTAAACCACAGTCCTAATTTTAATCACAGTACGTACAAAAGCATCAAAAAGAAAGGAGGTGCCACATAAAAACGCTAAATCGAATATGGACTGCACTCACGCCTCGTTCAACCTAACCTTCTTTGCGGCCTGCGAGGAGTGACCTGGGTATTTATCGTCACGTGAATTGTCAGGTATTCCACCGGTAGTCTGACGAACGTCGGCCGCAGTCAGCAGAGCCTGGCTGCCCTCGCTTGCCCGAAATTCTAAGGCCACGAGTATGCCCACCAGAACGCACACCAGTTTTAATGTCTACGCTATCTCTCTCTTTTTTTTTTCTCTCTCTCTGTCTGTCGACGAAGGTGTCAGAAACATTTGCATCGCATGTCTTATCCGTGATGCGAATTATAATAGGAGGTGGAGTTAGCTTTTTCAAAGGGGGGTGTGAGATATGTAAAGGTTTCAAGGTCTCCGTGTGCTAAAATAGCCCGCCCTATCGGAGATCGTCATGTGCTATGTCCAAAAAAATGCATTTTTGGCGAGATCAATTTCAGTTTTCCTAGATATTTTTGATCGAGGACTGTACAGAGCAATCACAATCAGCCTCCACTATTATAGTTGCACCTTTGTGCCTGTAAATATTAATCGCAGGTGTCAAGAAAATATTGTATAGATATCAAAAGTTGTAAATGTTTTTATAATCTTTACTTATGGCGCTAGGTTTCCAAGAATTAAAACAAAAAGGGTTGCCGAAACGTTTTTCGCACGGTTGAAAAAATACAGCAGTCGCAGGCCCTTGCTATTTGTAATGCTTATTGATATACAAATAAGCGATAATACTTTAGTATTCAATAGCCTCACCGTCTGTTCTAAACGGATCGATATTTTTTTTAAACCTCCCTTCATATTAACCATTCAAAATTAACTAAACGACATAGAGGCATCCTATATAGCCCTACTACAAGAAAAAAATTATTCCTTACACGGTAAAGCTATAGGTCTGAAAGAAAGTATGAATATTTTACCAAAACATTACTTTAATAACTGCTCATCGAGCGCATATATAGCAAAAGATTCCTCAAACTTTCCGTGTGTTTGAGCTAATTTCTCCTAATTCAGCATCTGATGTATGTGCTACCGTAACTTTTCGAAATAAAAATATTTTGCTGGCACCTACCTACCCAAGAAAGATGAAAACTTGCTCGAAACCATAAATCCGGCTGGCTCCCGCGTTAATCGGCATATCGAGTTGAATGTCGCCTAGTAAAATTGGAGGACGACAGCCAATCAAAATAGTCTGACGGCTTACAGCGAGTGCTGAAAGCAAAATGGCAGGCATGCATTATTTTACCAAGAGTTTTTAAAAAGTCGTCTGTTGTGCTCACTGAATCTACGTCTGACAATGATCTAAAGAATTAGTGTTAGTTAGAGCACACTCGTTGACTTCAACTTATATTTCATGGTGTTTTCCTTCAGTACCTACCCAAAAAACTTTGACCGAAACTAGGAAAGGTCATTTCGTTTAGAAATAATTGATTATCGTGTAGCAAAATTCTATGATATTTCCTGCAAGCCAAAATGCCGCCTTTTTAATGTGCCCCTTTTCAGCCGCTTGTAACAACCACACTCAGTAAAAATAATTAAATTAGTAATATGCAATTATCCACCTTTATATGCCTCCATACATCCAAACATATCTTGTCGAAATTATGTGTTAAAAAACTACATCGAAAGGTTAAATATGTTGGAAAGCCGTTCCCGATTGTAAAAAACTAGACAAGGGTCCGCGGATCAACAGTGGATTATTGTGCTTATAGGCGTTCAGTGATTAAAGATCACGGATTCGCAATCGAAGTCAACCAGACCTGCGATTAGATACGACCAGCTGATGATGAGTAATAAGTCAGAAACTTCTGTCCCTGTCTACCCTTCCTTGCCTAAACTGCATCCTACAGGTCGATCGCCTTTAAGTCTTTAAATTCAAAGGAGAATACTTTCAGGTGGCTCGCATGCATATATTGCTCGTGCTTCAATGTAAATCACACTTGCGATCACTCATTTGAAGAACTCCAGGGCTGCCTATTTTTATCTCTTGGAAATAGTAGTTCTGCCGCGACTGAGACCTTAATTAACCATCGTCCGAGAAACTAGGGCATAACTGAAGTTCTTCGAATGCCTTTAGATTTACAGAATCAGGTTTTGATTCATCCCGATCCTCTGGTCTGACTGCCAGGTAGTCTTGGTCCTCTTATAACTGTGGCTCTTTATAACTATTGGAGGAGAGGGAGGAGTAGGTGACTTTTACGCCGCCTCTCTTTTCGAATCGATAAACGAAAAGTTTATTTGTTCGACATGAGGACGAGATAATAGCCTGCAACCTAAGATCTGCGAGAGTGCGACGCAATTGAAGTGGATTTACAATCAAAACTGGAAATGGTCTTCAAGCTTCTCCAAAACCAGTTTTAATGGATTTGACGGTGAGCGCGCTCAACGGCCGTCCAATACGAAGGCTGTTTCGGTAGCCTCTCATACCGTATTCTACATGTGAACAAAATTTGCGCGAGAGGGATGTCACCAGCTTTCCGGATTTCGTGATTTAATCTGCCTTTCCAGGGCTCTTTTCAACACCAGTAAAATATCACCTTCCACCGCGCTTGAAACGGTCCCAAGCAGCAGTCCACGCGAGAAGGTGACCTGACCGGAAGCCGCTAGATAGCACACTGTCAACTTCCCGGACAAGCTGTCCTGCGTTTCTCCTGTCTGAAAATATAACTTCAGCAGAAACTGGAGATTTGGAGGGAAAATGAGGGCAGCTAAATCGGCAGCAAAATCGGCAATTTTGCCGCAATTACTCGGAGTAGACCCGTTTCGCGGACACGGTCCGATTCCACGAATCCCCGGGTTTGGTGGGTGTGCCAACATCTTCGACTTCGAGAGCGCACCAGCGGTATTACCCAATCCTCCCAAATGGGTCCTTAAAAGGCAGTCGGTGAATTCATAGTGCTTGAGGAATGTCCTTTTGCGCACAACTTGTGAACGCACGCTAACACGTCGGATTTTAATTTGGCGTAATGGAATAGGGATAGGGGAGCGTGGCAATAAATGCTCGCACCAGGGAGAAAAAAGCTAATTTTAGTTCTATAAATTGTTGGCTACGTGGGAGGGCAATAGTTAAATGGAGGCACCTCACACGAAAAGTGCTAACCCTTAACAGACACCCATAACAAATATCTTCTGTGTTTCGTGAAATGCAAAATTTCCATACGAAAGGCCTGAAAAGGCAGTCCAAACGTTCTTTTCTAAGTTTTTTGAACTAGCCGAAAAGGTAGTCTGACCTTATGAAGCAGACGAGTTCTACATTTACTAATTTGTCCCTCTTGTGGAAAAATCGGCGATCTGGGTGGGATTTGAACCCACGATCGGTATCGGTACTGTTAACACTTACTTTTTGAGCTACGAGACCCCATCGAGAGCCGCGATTTTAATCAAGCTTGGTTCAAGTTGCCAATCCAGCCTACTACAATGTATGAAATTCACCTACTCTGCTGCAGCAACCTGAAGGTCCAGCCAGTGTGATTATTTCACGTCTCCCACTAGGGCCTTGTAGCCCTAGTGGTTACATCGTTGACAGTACTGAAGCCTTGCCATTTCTGTCGTGGGTTTGAATCCCCCCGAGGTCACTGGTATTTTTCACAACTGAGTCAAATGAATTATTCAAATGTGTCAACTCCCCGATTGATTTCTGATTGAGACTAACAGACATTACTATCCAGTAGGGATTTGAAACCTGTCCTTCGAATATTCCTCCATAGAATAGAGTCTTCATGTATGGGAGCAGTCACATTCCGTTAACTTTTTATTTCCAATAGACAGTCAAAGACAACGCTTTCGCAGGAAACGAGTACGTTTAACATGAAAAAGTCTTCTCAGCGTTTGTTTTATTCATGGCAGTGTGTGGGACGCAAGCTCAGAAAAGCAGTCGAAGCTGTTCGGACCAGACCTGTGAGAAATCTTTCCTGGAAAACGCAAAGCGTTACATGTAACTTCAGTGAACTCGGGCCAAATTCGTAAAAATTGGGCTTGGCCAAATTCTATAGCGACCAACCGAATGCCCGCTGAGGAAGAAAGCGTGGTGGAATTCGCGGAAATAAATGCCAACACGTAACAGTTCATAAAGCGGCTCGGCGGGTGCCTAGTTACGATAAATTCTCGTCCGACTTCTAGGCTTGTGCAGAAAGACAAAATCTGATTGTAAATCGCAGGGTGTGGGGAAAGTGTTTACCCTTACGTGAGATGGAAAAATCCCTCATTTACTAAAAAGGGATGTTGGTACATTTTCAGAACACGGGTGGGACATTACGGTGTAGCGCGCGTTGGCATTTGTGGCCTACATTATTGCGCTAGGAAATAACGGAATTAAATCCCCAAGTTTCCGGTACAACCACCAGGTACTTAGAAGCAATTTCCTAAACTTGAGAAAAAGAAAGTGGTGAGGCGCTAATAAGGGAGATCGTAAGTAACAGTTCATAAATATATACTTTTATAGTTTTGCCTGCATTCCCTGCACATTCGCGCACACACAAACAAAGGCTACAATTAGTTCAACAGTGGCGATCCATGAGGTTCTCCACTGTCTCATGAGTTGTGCGTACCAGCGATTTACTTGTGAGTTTGCTTATTTGAAACAGACTTGCGAGCATCTACCTCGTCCATTCTTCTCGCGCCCAGTACATTCAACTCGTCCGAAAAATCAAAATTGCAGGATTTGGGTGTAGTAACAGTGTCGGTCTCAACAAAACAGTTCGTCTACATTTGCTGTCTATGATCTTCTACCGTATGCACGGATAGTAGGGCTTTATTTAAGGGAATGGCCGTTTCTGGCTTATTAGCCGTCGTCAGCCAGTCATAACCAACTGCTGGTGGGGCTCAAAAGTGTGTTTCGTTAGAGATGGATGAGCGTTCATCAACAAATGGAAGTCGCATCTATCGTCCGAAACTCGTTCCCAAGGAGAAATCTCAGCCGGCAGCCCCAACGGTCTACTACTTAAAGGGCATCAAATGTACTTTTAGGCACTGATGTGCCAAATGAGGGAACATATTTTCTCTTCCAGGTCCCATGCCTCGGTAAACCATCAGGTGACAAGTCATGGGACAAGGCACAGTGGTTGGTATGGTGTAAACGTTTCCTTTGCTATGGTGTGACACACACAGGTCCAGAAATTTGTAGGGGTTCGCGCAGACCTAGCGCAGTCTGATAGCAGTACTCGAGGGACATGATGACCGCTTTTTGATGCAGGCAGAAACAACAATTTGATCATCAAATCCGACGAGGTCCACCGTGGGTTCCACCACATGCTAGCACAGCGATGGTCACTTGCACATGAATTGGTTTTAAATAAGAGTTTACTTGCACTGTATCTAGCGCACTCTCTCTCTCCTGACTCACTTTTGTCCAGTGTTAAGATAAAGTCAAAAAGCCGAAGACGAATAGGACGGAAATTACTAGCGCAGCGTGAAACTGCACCTTCATGTGCAACTACACCCTAATAACGCCTGCCATTCCTTGATCTAGTTTTGCTGCTGTTCCAGCGCATTTAACACGCGGACCATTTCACAGCGGACAAGCAAAAACACACACGAAAGCTGTACCGTCGCAGTCCGCTGATGTTTACCGTATGCTCCACGGCATGATGGTGCAAGAACAGTGACTGGCGCTGGATTATAGGGATAGTAGACTAGCATTGCATCTACCTCACTCTGTGTCCCATTCCGACCCTCTCCATCTGGGGCCGGTATCAAGACAGAGTCAAGAAGACCGGAGATAGGAGATGGACACACGATAGTTCGACCGTCGATCTCGATGAGGTCCAACGTATGCTCCACACCAAGTGGTGCAGGGACGGTGACATGCGCGCGAATTAGTTTTGAGTGATAGTTGCCTTGCGCTGCAGCTACCGTACTCTCTCCTCCTCCCCCACCTAAACCCGGTGTCAAGACAGAGTCAAGATAACCGGAGATGGGAGAGGGCACAGGTGGCTGGCGTGGCTGGAACCGCCCCTGGGCGTGCCATCACACCTGGCTCGGATCCCACGGAGTGGGAGTGTCATAAGGGTCACATTAAGAAGGAGCCATTGCAGTCTGACTCTCAGTCCGCCGGTCAGCCATTCCACACAAAATGCACATTGGGCTGACCACGCGGTCCGAGTTATCCTGTCAGTTGGCATCCTTCCAAGCCACGGCTTTTAGCGTACCGTGATAGTTTTTAAGCGCGTCAGATTGTTTATAGTGAGGAAAATGCGCTAAGCTGTTGACCTCACTATCTCACCCAGCCCCACAATCAGACCGCCATCCGAGCCGGTAAGTTGTCTGATGTGGGAGTAGGCGCATTGGCTGACGGATCGGCGTACCCGTCTTCGCGCGCCACAGCACAACCTGGCTCCCATAAAGCGCACACCAGGATTAGCTTGGGGGATATGGAGGAGCCATCACCTTCTGACTCCCAGTCCACTGGTCAGCCACTCGACACACACAACACATGTACTGGGCTGACGGCGTTGTCTGGTGTAAGCGTCAGATTGGCAGCCTTCCAAGCCGCGGTTTCTAGGAGACCGTGATTTTATCAGGTACATTATGATGATTGTGAGGGTGTTGTCTATGTATTAGTGTAGATGTTGCACGCTGATGTGGCTTAGCCTCCGGTGGTTTACCGCAGGTAGATGGACACAAACGCGCGTACACACGAACGAAGAGCTGAAAAGCCCCGTGGCAAACTTCCTACTGCATGACAGAATTCAATCAGGTGACTATTGTGCAAAAGTGCGTTTCTCTAGCCACGTATTTTGACTTTTCCTTTTACGGCCTTCCAAAATTTTGAATTTTTAAGAGAATCGCAGATAAAGTTTTGAGCAAAAAGAAGCACGTTATTGGAAGACAAATCCTACTTGGTAAAATGTCCGCTGTTCAGCCTCCCAGTCAAATTAGTCATCAGACTAAAGACGAAAGTCGGTATCTTTACCGCGTATGCAAACCACGTCCGCTACAGTTGCCTGTTTTCGCTTAATACTCGCATGGGAGGTCAAGCGAGGGAATAGCTCCGTTGTTGTTCGAAGTTTGCGCTAGTTGGAGGCTTCTGGTACACCGGCTATGGCTCAATCGTTTGTAGGATGGATCTTTCAGCCACGTGTCAGCTAATACCGCGCTATCAACGATGAAAGCATTCCGAAAAATGTAAACACAGATGACAGTTTTGGCAGGAGCAGGCAAACTTTTCCCCATTTTTCTCAGCTGGTGCCCATGCGACTGGGAAATAGAGCAATCAAGCTTCGAGCATCCTGCCTTGAAAAAAATGTCCATCTCTATTTGCGAAATTATCCTTTACGCATCAATTACTTCCTCAAGAGGGTCAAAATGAATAAGCAAGAGACAGCTCCCCCTTGCATAAGCTTTTTAAAACATCAACAGAAATGCAAGCGAGTTCACGACCTGTTGTTTGAACTTTGACACCCCTGCGCATTAGGCACTACCTTAAGAAGATTTTCTTTCGACTGTTGTTTCGGAAAGCGGACAATCAGATGACCTGCGCTGTTTACGATAGAGACAGGTAATCCCAATTGGAAGGAGTGAGGAACTTCCGGTGGCAGGCAAACGTGCTCAACACGACAGCACAACACTTGGACGGTGCTAACCCGGTCAGAACGGTGGATCTAGAGGTAAGACTAGGAGAGATGTTTCACGAGATATGGCCTTAACGGGCAGGTTGGTCCTCGTTTCAATCCCTGGTTAAACGTTTTTCTTGCCGAGCTTTTGTTACAAGGACCCCACGGAGTCATGTAAGTAAGAGGAAATAGCTATGGCGCGTCGTTTGAAAACAAGGGGGAAGTGTGTGCTTGTTAATTAAAGTAATTTGTGCTAATAACGTCAGTGGGCAAACCAAAAATTACGCAGAAGTTGGAGGGGAGAAGACAGCAAAACGCTGTCACTGGGTGAAACCTTAATCTCTGGACACTTCGATTCTGAAACGCAGTAATCCTCGGAAGGATGGATAAAAAAATGCCCTTTCCGAATACAGGAACTCGTCTCTCACTGAAGCCACACCAAGTGACTGCTCTGTCCGGCTAGCCCTTGATTAGCTCAGCATCGGCCGACCGATGGCTTGGGTTCGCACGCCACAGTGGACATTTTTGAGAAATTATGATATCAATAGACGCATTTTCCTGCCTCATCACCATACCCGTATAACATTTCTAAAGCGAATCAATCACGAAAAGGTATTGCTTACAATATAATATTTCACTTATTCTACTGGATGCGATGTCAAATGAAGTTACTTTACTTTCAGCAAAATTATAGTTTCATGAGGCCTTTACTTTGGGATTAAAAGTCACCGCATATCTTCAGGCTGCATGGGTACTCGGCTCTGTAAGGTATCTACTGCAATTGTGACAGCCAGCGGACTGATGCTCCTAGTGCCGCAATATTACTTTGGTGGGTAGGTCAACTGGAAACCATGACAACTGCAAACATCTCGTCCTAACTGCCCCTTTGGTTGTCCCCTTTAAAATGCTTCAAAACCTAGCAAGCATGACTAAGGCCACATGCAACAGGCCGCCGTTAGGCCATCTCCCTGTCCCCAACATCCCTATTGGCTTCCCATCCCCAAAGAGAGAGAGTAAATATACAGGTTCGCCCTAGGAGAGAGGGGGGGAGAGGAAGGGAGACATTGCTGAGACAACATAAACCCACACAACGTACGCTTTCAGAGTTTACTTTGGATAGGATGACGGTGTGGGCAGAGTGGGCGAGTGAATGGAAAAACCTACCCCTACTTTCCCCCTGCCCCCTAACTTGAAGACCCCTCGGGTTCAAAAATGCCATTAAAATGTGAAGTGTCGTCGACCACCATCAACTTAGCAACAAGAGCTCACTAGAAGTCATTGCATTTAGATTTCAGCTGATCATAAAACCGAGCGGTAGGGCGCAAAATGGCTGCCCATTTTCTGGTAGTTTCCGGCAGAGCGGGCAGACATAGGTCGCTTTAATCCCAAGCGACATCACCCTAGCAAACACCGCGTACCGGTATAGATGTTCACCTGCAAATCGGCGACTGGCACGTGGAAGCACAGCCTAACCCGTTCTCTGTGGCTCAAGAGATCAATCATTTACTGTATTATGTATCTTTTAACGCACGTTACGTTAGGACAATCGAAAAAGTAAATTTTTAGGTCGGAGGAAAAAATCTAGGAAACGAAGTAATGGATGTTTGAGGGAGGTCATTTAAGCACACAATGCAAGGCCACAATAAATGTTAAAGCCCGGCAGGTTTACTTAAGCAGTTAGCCAGAAAACGCCACATCTTATCAAATTATTCTTTTCGAAGTTTACAATCAAAATGAGCCTATTCAGGAGGTTGTGTTGAGAGAAAAATTATAAACTTAAATTTTAAAATCTTTATCAGTATAAAACTAGCAACTTGGCATGTATTTACTACCCGTGCTGTTAGTATGGTATATAATGACCTAATTATATACTATTGACTGCCTGTTGACAGTTTGTGAATATTATACAGTTATTGCGCGATAGCTAGCGGACTTCAGCTTAAACCTTTCTATCACGTTTGGGACCGAGCCTGTTCCGAAGGATTTACTCCAAGTTCGCGAAATAATTGCTTCAGAAATTGAACAAGACAGTAACACAAACCTCACAGTCTGGCTGACGCTGAAAAATGGGCTAAAAATTGCGATTTGAGTCTTTATTGCGTCAATCTGCAGTTTTCCACACGTTTCATTACCCTTTTTATCTGTGATCGATCCAGCTTGATGGATCTCAATCGCACAGGGCTTTAAGTAAACCCTTCTCAACTCTTCTTCCGTATTCAGCCCTCTGGAGGGCGACACGGTCACGTCCATAGGAGATCTCCGGCTTTCGGCGGAAGCTAATTTCAGTTTCTATGCGTCACGAAACGTTTTTTCCGTTTCGTTTTCGTAAATAAATCATACATAACCACTCCGATCACGCTAGGAGTTGCGCTTACCCTGTTGCTTTCGTTGTGTCTTGCATATTCTAACATATCAGGACGTTTTCGGTCTGTTTTCTGTTATTTCGGAATTCGAGCCGAAGCGGTTTACTAATTGAAAATTAAACTAAACCTCCCTAACATAGGTTCGTCGGTCTGTCAATTATGATTTGCTATCACTTTTCATGCAAATATGGCTAACTGTTGAAGCGTCCTTAATTCACCTACATTTAACAAAAAATTAAATTTTTAATGGTAAATTAATTCATTTCTGAAAAAAATGCAAAGGAATAATACCAGTTGATAGACACGAAACAATTTCTTCAGATGCTTTGTCTTGGCCGCAGAGTGCAGCATTTGTTATTTCATACGTTACAGTATATATATTCGATTATTTAGCAAACATGAACAATTTACTGACTTGCTTTAATGCTTTTGGTATTTTGAACAGTTAAAAATATTTAGTTTAGGACGTTTTGATCTGCACAACGTTCTAAAATATTAATTACACGTTTTCTGAAACTAAGCATGCTCCGAATTCATCACAGGTTGTATTAAACATTAAACACATTTCTTGCATGAAAGAAACAGTCAACGAACGACTACTTCTGTATAATGTATTGAAACAAATTGACACAGATAGAGTTTAAGAAAAAAAAGCCATAAGCTTCAACGATTGACGTTTTACATTCGCAATAAAAAAATCTTTAAATAAAGTTTCAGAAGAAAACTGCATATGTAAAACATTACAGGCATTACTCTTCACAGGAAAGTAAATTCAGCATATAAAAAATTAGAAAAAGCGGATTTTTGAGGGATTCTACACTCCAATAAACTTTAGACGAGTGAATAAAGCGTAAACGTTAACAGGATTAAGCTCTTGGTTCGGAGATGGCTCTCATTCAAAGTGTTGTGCTTTCAAGACATCCAACATTTCTCACCGAACTCGAAAATCGTTCAAATCGTCGTGCATAAAATGGAATTCATAAATTTTGAAAAAACGAATTACACTTGAAACATTTCTATAGACATTCATTGAGCGTGTTTGTTTGGGACGAAAAAAACTAAAAATTCCAGCTTAAATCTGTGAGCATAAACACATTTACGTACTCCGAGTTTTTGAGTTGACGGGCATGTTGCCTGTAGGGAAACTGAGAAGAACTCCAAGAAGCAATCTCAACCTGCACAATAAAAACTGCTGAAATATAATTATCAGCAGTTTCAATGTATTTTGTCCAAAAACCTTAGGAACACCGCGGATGTGAGTAAAGAGTCTAATCTGCATGCTTGTGAGGCATACTTTTCAGCTAGATTTTCAACAAAATCACCATTTAATCGATTTTCCTTATAAGTGCTTATTTCATTTTTAATATAAATAGAAAATTCGTGATTGAGAAGATTCATTTGGGAGGCATTTCATCAAAAAACCCTTATTAAACGTACTCTGAATGACTTAAGTAAGTCGGAGTAGGTTTAAAAATGACCAAGGCTTCAATTGAAGCCCTAGTTTTTTAACGGTCACTTACATCATTGTATGATCAAACTCTGTCTTCTTCACTGTTTCCTTTATGGCATTCAGATAGAAAGGTCATCAATCTATTTTTTTATAGTGAACTCAGAGAGAGGTTATTAGTTCCATCCATAATGCACTCTTCATTCTATAGGGCCCATCAGAAGAAACCTTAAATAATAACTCCGCAATGCTTTAAGGATATTAACTCCAACATTTTAGTTCAGAAGCACACATAAAGATTTCGGGTACTAAATCCCTTATTAAATCAAACTGACACTAAGCACAAGAAAAGTCAGCACAGTCATAAAATCATGAAAGTAAATATTAATGCCCGAGGTAGATCTAGAAGGAATGCCAGGATATTGTTACAGTTTATGGAGGCATGAGATTATTGAATTACTCCAATGACCCTCAAAACGTATTTTAGTTAACATTGCATGAAGGCTGCAAAGTTAATCTTTGTGACCAATATGCAACAATATGTGTTTGAACATGTTAATTGAGTAAAGCACGAGACATCGGCCAATTCAATAGGTGTTGCATTATCATGCAACATTAACATGGAAAATATTAAAATATAAAAGTAAATGAAAAGGTTTTGCCAATTTTTTTGACTCACAGATATCGATGAAAGGATTGACTTTCGGTACCGCAAAATAGCCATTTCTGCGAGTTCTCTTATAAGCATCCTCCCATCGCCGCACGGGACCACAACTTTGGTGTCAGAAAAGCTAACTGTAACTTTCATGGCTTTTTATACATAAAAGTTTATGGCCTCTTAATTCTTGAGCTGAAGGAAAGTCCATTTGTTTTTTTGTCAAAGGAAAGGATTTGAATTCCATGAAAGCATAAAATCCATAAGGCAAAGTATATGTTTGCTCGACAAGGTAACTGTCATAAAAAGACCGCTGATAAAAGATCAGTCAGGAAGCTTTTAAATTTTGTTATAGCTACTCTGTGCAGCAGGTTAACGCAGGTAACATCAAATGGCAAAAATAGAAAAGCATCGTGAAGGTCAAACTATTGGAAACAGCGCGTTGTTTGTGCTGAGACCATGGAAGTTGAATATTTTAAACAAAGCATTATGCACATGAGCTTTGGTCAATGGATATGCACGTTTTTGACTTTTTAAGGGTTTGATTTTTCTCTTTAATTATTTCGTTTAAACTTTTGAAATTGAAATCATATTACAAATGGCATGACTTAATCTTACATGGCAATTACCGCCCGAAATTAAATAAATAAATCGGTTTATTGATTTGGCACTGCTTGGGCGCCGTCAAGTTTCCTGAAACGTGGTGCGCGCAGTTATGTAGTTAGACTCAGCAAAGGTTCTCAGTTATAGTTTCGGGCCATTTATAATTGCGCATTATGCATGTAAATGCTCAAAGCCTATTTTGCATTCGGGTTGAACTAACGGGTCACCTTGACAGGTGGTATCCGGGCTGGATAAAGTGACCCAAAAAGTGTTAACTGGAAAAAGCACAAATTATTCCACCCAGATATCAGAAGATCAGGATGGACAGTGGAGACTAACGAAATAATGGTTAATCCTTGACTGCTTATTACCTTTTTCTCTTGCCCTGTTTTTATCCTGCTGGGTACACGGTCTACTGGCCTGGATCGCATATTTAAGCTGCAGCTGTATAAACTTTCTGAAAACCTTAGTAAAAAGATCTTCATCTGAAACTGTAAATACCAGCTTGTTGGTGTACAACATTGCATTTGTGGCTTCAGCCGCTTTAGAACACAGTGTAGAAGATACCAGCGGAAGTGCAAATCCGAGAAAGAATTTCAGAAGAATTAAATGAAATTGCTGAGGCCATTACTTTTTTTCGCTTGCCATTTCGGATTCAAGTTTGAACTCAGTTTTAGAGACAGCATCAGAGACCCATATCTAATGCTATCTCTAAAGATTATTTCGAGCTGAAATATGGATGGCAGCCCAATAAATATATTGTCCCAATGATTACATCTACTTCTTTTCATTTTTAGAAGACTTAATGTTATCTGACATTCAAACACCGAGATCTTTAAGTATTTTTGCATATCGAAGTAGCATCCTGTTCCAATAGTACAGCCGCCTATCAGCGAACCAATTTCCATTTTCCAAACGTAGTAGAGTGCAGTTGATCGCGTTGAAGGACAAGAACCATCTGTACGGCTCATCATCCAAAATTCGAAGAATTTAGTCAAAGTCAACTTCGTCGGCAGCCTTGTGGATGACTTTCCGGATATTTATATAAACCGAAAACATCGCACATTGGCAGTGCAATTCCTTTATGTAATCACTAATTAAACGGTAAAAGAGGGTATGTCCGATCACTACTATACGATCATTACTAAGATCATTACTATATCTGCTAAGTATTCTAGACCACTGACGATATCGGTTGTGTACCGTTCGCCTTATCAGACTTCTGATCAGGATCTTATTCTCATAACGGAACTCTACAAAGCCAGCGAGAAGAAAGCTGTCCTCATTGTTGGGGATTTTAACGCTCCTGATATTGACTGGAAAACATGGACTGCGCCGGGAATGCCAGATAACTTCAACCACAAACTACTACAATGGGCAACAGACAAACTTCTCTCTCAGTACGTCACCTTTGGAACACGGACGAGAGAAGGACAACAATCAAACTGTCTTGACCTGATTTTTTTACCCGAGATGAGGAAAATGTGCTAGACATACAGGATCGACCGCCATTAGGTTCAAGTGATCACATTACGCTGTGCTTCGAGTACTCACTGTTTTTCCAAACCAAATTTACCCGATACTTGGGTAAGAAACATTTGGAAGGGGGACTACTCACTTATGAGAAGACAACTGTCAGAGATATCCTGGGAAACAGAACTACATGGTGAAACCAATAAAGATTGGACGACATTGAGTTCGTTATTGAAAAGGATTGTTAACCTCAACTGTCCTCTCAGGAAAAAAAGACAACCACAAACCGCCCAAAGTGGATAAACTCAAACTTGCAGGCCTCTTTCAAAAAAAGAAATCGCTTCTGGAGGCGTTACAGACAAACCGGCTCCGATGCTCACTTACGGGAATATAAGCAGCAACGCAACGTTTGTAAATGTGAGGCTACTAAGCTGCGGAGAAAGTTTGAGCTAAACATACTGCAAAAAAATCGTTGGAACACCCCAAAAATGCTATATGGCTACATAAGGAGTACAAAGAAAATTCAGGGAGATGATACCTGCCCTTAGGTCTGCAGACGGAAAACTGGAGACCGATGACCAGGTTAAAGCATCCCTTCTTTCCAAATTCTTCCAGACCGTCTTCACTAGAGAGCCTAATAATTTTGCTGCTATTCAAACAGTTTGTCAACCAATGTGTACCCCCCTTTTACCTTACTCCTCCATCTCCTCCTCATCCACAACAGAGGACCTAGACCTAGACTTTTCACCGACCGTAGTTAAAAACCGAATTACTCCGTATAAAAACCAGCCAAGTCGCCTGGGCCGGATAGAATTCCTGCATTAGCCCTAAGAGAACTTGCTAACGAACTGTGTATACCACTGTCCATCATATTCCAAAAGTCCTTTGAAGAAAGCAAACTCCCGGAAGAATGGAAGTGCGCATTCATCGCCCCGATCTATAAAGGAGGTTCACGACTCGACTGTGAAAATTACCGCCCTGTCAGTTTAACTTGCATAGCGTGCAAAAATAATGGAGCGTATTATCAAGAGGCATTTAATGCGCTATCTGGAAAAACAACCAAATCCTATGCGATGCCCAACACGGCTTTCCGTCCAGGACGTTCCTGTCTCACGAGTGCCCTTCAGTCGCACGAGAAATGGACAAAAGGCCACAGATAAGGGTCATGCAGTAGATGTTGTATTTTTTTGACTTCAAAAAAAGCCTTTGATAGTGTACCACACGGGCTTCTTTTTGCAGAAGATTTGGAACGTAGGAATTCAAGGAAAACTTTTCAATTGGATCAAGAGTTTCTTGTCTTTCAGAGGTCAGAGAGTTGTTGTTGGAAACTCTAGCTCAGAATGGGTAAAAGTAGAAAGTGGTGTTCCACAGGGTTCTGTTTTGGGCCCCCTTCTCTTCCCTAATCTACGTGAACGACTGTCTCAACGACCTAGATTGTGAAGCTGTCATGTTTGCAGATGACATTAAAAATATGGACTGAAGTTAGCTGCGCTGATGACGCAAAAAGGGTTACAATCGAATATCGACAAACTAAGTGCCTGGTCGGCTAAGTGGCTTCTTAAGTTTAATGTATCCAAGTGCGTGATCCTACATCTAAGCGCCGGTCGAAAAAGTATCTCTGAGACACCAGTACTTTATTAATGGCACTGCATTAAAAGAGGTCAGAAACATACAAAGATCTGGGCATGTGGACAACTGTGAATTTGATGCCCTCAGAACACTGTAAGAAAGCAGTCCAGAAGGCAACATGTACACTACATTGGATCAGACGTGCGTTTAAAATATTCCCCCTGATCTATTCGGAAAAAGTCTATGGCGCCTTTGTGAGACCACATTTAGATTACGGAGTACCAGCTTGGATACCGTGGATGAAGAAAGATGTTGACCTCCTCGAACAGGTGCAACGGAGAGCAACGAAGATGGTTGACGGTCTTAAGACTTTACCATACCAAGAAAGATTGAAAAAGCTTGACTTATTTCCTCTTTCCTACAGGCACTTACGGTGTAGCCTGCTCTGGACATTCCGGATTATCCGGGGCCATGATTCCACCCTGAGATCGGAGGATTTCTTCGACTTTGCCTGCACAACTCATCTGCGTGGTCATCCTTACAAGGTTAATAGCGAACGCACGCGATTGAACCTCAGAAAGTTTTCTTTCAGCCAACGAGTGGTTCGACCTTGGAACTCGTTACCAAGTGAGATGGTTACCTCTGAAAGCATTATTGATTTTTAAAGAAGGCTTGATTGCATTGTATTTGACAAAAGACGACTGTCACAGCCTGATTTCTTAAAACCAGCCTTTTAAAATCTTTCGGGCTCTACTTTTTCTTCCACAATGTTTCGCTTATGGCTGTGAAAACGCATTTGAAGTTATGTTATGCTTTGACTCAAACATTTTAAAATGTACAACATTTTATATTGACTGTACACATGCAATGATAACCTAACATTAATAGGGTCATCAAGGGCAATGCCTGTAACCCTTCAAAATATACATATATATACGTAAATTTGTGGGACTCCACTCTCCATAAGTGTGCGCCTTGATTGCTGGTGACAAAAATAAAAAAACTCGGAAAGGACTGAGGGTGAAGTTTTTGATCCATGTAAGAGTTTTGTATACCATATCTATCACGCTCAACTTGTAAAGGAGACGCTTTGTGCGGAATACATTCAAAGGCCTTCCGTAACTCATTGTAGACCGCATGCACACTGGCTTAATAATTTTAGAATTGTTTATTTATATTTGGTAAGCGCCGGGAAGACACTTTCCAAACAAAGGTTAGTAACGAAATAAAATTATGATTATGTGTGCAGATAAAGTGTACAAATATTTAATAAAGAAGGCCGAACTTGTCCTGTTTTGTCAAAAGTTAGCAATGTTTTGAAATTAATAGTGAGCTATAAAATAGGCAGTGAAAAAATCATATCTTTAAAATGGAGGCAGATTTCAATAGGCCTCCAATTTCGAATAGAGGAAATGAGAAAAAAATGTATAGGAAAATAACGTAAGGGGGTAGAGTAGGCTTATACTGCAGTAGCATTTCAGAATGAGATAATGAAACGCTGATACGGTTGGTTCTTGATTACAAAGGGGCATGAAACAAAGTCTGGCAAAAAGGCATTTGTGAACTCGAGGTCTAAGCATCTTAGGATCCAGAATTAAATGCTGTCAATGGTAAGTATCCACAGAAACGTGATCATTTTTGACAGTCTTCTTCCGAATGTGTATGTCGGAATGACTTCATCTTTTGGATGACTGATTGTATAAGGAGACATCATGTTTCCTGGGGGCTCGGGGTAGATAAAATTAGTTTCAAGAGAGTCACTTAACTTCCCGATGTTCCTTTCTCCAAGTCGTGGAGAAAGCTGCTCGTAAAAGATGAGCAAAATTTGTGGTTAATAGAATCATTGTTAAAATTAACGTGCAGTCTTCGCTTGATTGCGGATGGACAACTAAACGACCTTATTTCAATTGGCATTTTATTAAAAGAAAGCAATACCTTGAAGCAAATAGTAGAGAGTGTTTACATATGGAGGATGCAGGAGGAGGTATAATTAGCGCAGAATTGCTTAGGTTTTAAGGAAGACTAATGGAGGTAATGACAGAAAGCTTGGGAAGAGTTGGCTATTATTTAGTCGAAAAAGGAGACAAAAGCCTGCTTCCAGTCTCCTGACCCAAAGAGATTTTGCTCGGTCAGCTGGCATCTAGTTAAATAGGAAATAATTGAAAAAGTCGGACACAGAAGTGTTTTTTGTGCAATGTCTTTGGACAGCTAGATTCATACATTAAGCCAAAGAAAGGGCAGCAAATGACTTGAACACCTCTGTAACGAAGATTTTTACAGTCAAGTGAAGGTGCAATTACATTCAGATGTTTAGCCGATGGCCGAACATGGAAGACTTTAGCAACAGATTTAGAATAATTGGTCTAGCTTAGTGCCTATTTCGCGCGATCCTGATTGTTAATGCTTATTCAAATATTTGAGCAATCATTTAGTGAACTGACAAAGAGGTTTAAGGTGGATCGTTAAGTTGCTTCCGTAATTTTTTAATTGTGCTTTGGAAAAAATGTGGAACAGTAGAAGAGGCATTATTTGAATTAAATTTAATTCAAATAATGCATCTTCTACTGTTCCCCATTTTAAAATTTTAAGCGGGATGAAAGCCTTGGTTTTTTTTCTAAGGCTCTGCAATATCTCATGGAAAATGTTTGGATCGGTGATTGAAAATATGCTATGCCAATCTAGAGTCCTTGCGAAATTATTAATTAATTCATGGTTTTCGCTAGTAAGTTCGACGATAGTGCATTTTACCTCGGGCTTTTTAGGAACGGAGAATGGAAAACAATAGTGCATTAGTGTGTGATCACTTGTCAATAGATCACGATCGAAATTCGTAAAGAAAGGGTGGACCTCATTTGTAAAAATTAAATCTAAAATACTATCATTTCTTGTCACTGAAGTAACCAGTTGGGTCATGTTTGAAAAGTTAATAGTATCGACCGATTTCTGAAGTTTGGGCAGAGAGGAATTTGCCTGCCAGTCAATGGCTGACAGATTCAAATCGCCACGGTTATTTTGACATCAAATTGAGTCCCTGCAACTTTTTAAAATAGTGCACAGAGCTCGCTTTCATTGCCAGAATAACATGGAGGATTATAGACACAGCCAATTACCACTATTTTTGTGCATGAGGATGACTGCGACAATCCTACAATCCTGAGAGGGATAAAAAACACAGACGAACAGGTATCATCTGCGTGGGAAAAAAAAATTGGCAGCACAAACGGGAATCGAATCCTCGTCGCTGACACATGTGGTGACGCACCTTACCACTGCGCCACATTCTCACTGTAATTCGGCAAACAAAATTGTTAACAAGCAGAAAAGGAGGGCATAGACAGATATTCTGTTACTATTTCTCCTCATACCAAGCGGGCAAAAAGCCTGATAACACTAATAAATGTCACCTACGAGGACAAAAAGTGCATGGAGTGTTTAAATCTCCTACAGAAATTCCTATTGATGGAGAAAGAGATAAGTAAATTGAAATAGGAAATGTCCGATCTAAAAAGAGAAGGTTCATTGTTCACCCGAAAAAAACACCCGTAAAAATGAGAATTCAAACCAAAGAAATTACGTATGCAAATATTGCTTCCTCGAGAATACCATATGTAAAGCTTAAAGACATTGCGTCTACAGAGCTCAGTAAATCAGTAGACATTTCCCTCCCTCGAAAGGGAGATCAAACAATCTCATGTACCTGTCTACTGTTATCCAGCTCAGACAGTAGCAGAGATGTTCTGGATACACAAACATATGCGGCATCGTTGCTGGATGATGCAAAAAGGGGCTTAGTTGGAAAGCTCTTGAAATTTAAAGGACCGAAGTCGAAGAATTTGAAGTCGAAAAGAGCCAAGATGCTTTTACAAAAAATGGGTCTTGAACTCCGAAATAGGCTCGTTCTTACCTATAGATGCTCAAGCAGAATCCTCTGTTGATGATATAGGAGCAAGTGCAGGACAAATTGGCAAACTTGCCAAAGGGAGTTCCCCATTAACTTTAGGAATCGTCGTTCGTACTGACGCAAAGAACCTCGTCGACCAGAGTATAAATGATGATGATAATGATGCTCTTTTAATAAATCAGAACTCAAAGTGTCTAAACAGACATTTCGACCGAAAACGCAATCTCGTTATAAAAGGGTATCCCGAGTCCACTTCTCTGATTGCTAAGGAAAGGGTAGAACATGACCTTAGTCTTTTCCGAGAATACTCATATTCGATTCTTCAAGATGGCGAATGGGTTACGGTGCACAAAGCATTCCATTAAGGGAAAGCGGATGTTTCACATTAACTATCATCACCAAATCCTCTTAAAAATCATTATTGAAAATAATGTTCAGGCTTCACGCCTCCTACAAGGTAGAATGGCTCTACGTAAGTCACTCAAGGATGTGTTTTTTTCAGCTGGATAACGAACCCGCAGAAAGGCACAAAATGAGGATGCTGAGAGCCGAACTGAAAAGGAGAACCGAACAGGGGAAGAAATGGCTCCGAATATAGGATGGGGAAATAAAAGTGATGAGGAGGTCTTTCTAGTGGCAGACCTTGTAAGTCATCAAGGCGGGTTCTCGCCGAGATTGAGGACACTTAATACGTCGTACCCAACTGTACAGAGCTGGTATATCAACAGGAAAGCGCTCCAGAACTTGGTGGATGACTACACATCAGAATTCAGCGTAGGCGGGATGTACATCAGTTTGTCTCGGAAAGCACTGAGAGACCCGAGCATTCAATCGGATGAGTTGAGAAGAAGTCTATATGGAGGAGTTACCCAGTCTAAATATGGATGTTTGTATACCAATGCGCTGAGTCTCCTTTCAAAAATAGACGAACTCAAGGCACTAGTATCAGAGCAAACCCCCGATGTCGTTGCCATTACGGAAACGTGACTCAAAGCAAAAATCGCAGATAGCGAGGTTACGATAAATGGACACCAGCTCTTTCGAAGACACCGAGAAAATAGACAGGGAGGTGGGGTTGCCGTATATGTTAGGACAGGAATCTCGGCAGTCAAACGAGCGCATGCCATCTTCCTTGAATATGAATTTCTCTGGATAAACATAAAAGAGATTGTTAACAAAACCTTCAATTCTTGATGAACTTTGGACCACCAAACATTCCCAGTGAAACTGATGAGTCACCCCCTTCATTAAGTCAAGGAAGTAGCAAGTCACCACGAGGTTTTTATTGCTGGAGATTTCAACGCACCTAAAATAAACTGGGTAAATCTGAAAGTTGACGGTGTGTCAACTTCCTTCCGTAACAAGCTTATGGATCTCACTCTCGACCAAGGTCTGGTACAGAAGGTTAACATACCAACGAGATAACGAGAGAACCAAAGAGCCAATTTTATTTTATTTTATTTATTTATTGCCAGTTTACAGGCAAGGTCAAAAAGATATATACAGTAGATGGTCAAGCTGACAGTGAAAATCACTCCTGATCGTTGTTTCAGGTGTTTTCAGGATGAAAAAACTGCGCCTTATTGGGTAATTAAAGTTCTGGGCAGGTAAGCGTTAACACAGGTGCCTGGCGAAGAGCTTCTCCATTCAGTGTTATGGATCCGGTATTCTGCACCAGCAGGTATGTAGGCGAGCGGCTGTTCGCTTTCGACTGAGAAATAAATCAATTGAGGTCAACAGAGCCAGCAATATTGCCCTCAGCATGAAGTCCGGCACAGGATAAAGAGTCTGTGAACGCCATCAGAACCGAAAAGAGCTTCCACAGAGTCAGCGCCCAAACGTTTTGGAAGGGGTCTTGAATGTAGAAAACTAGTGACAGTTTGCGTAAACAAGGGATAGCTTTGCTGAATTTTGATACTTTTAGGTAGCTTATTCCAGATTGCTATAGCGTTTACCGAAAAAAACTGTCGGTATCTAACTGTGCGTGCCAAAGGAAGAAATAAAAATACATCTTGATGACTGGTGCGCAGAGAGTGGTCGAGGTGCCTTTGAGTTGTAAGGGGGTTAAATGTACCACTATTTAGAAGTTTAAACAGTAAAAATAGTCTGTTCCTTAATCTGCGAAGCCACAGCGGGTCAAGGCTTGCAAGCTCACAGCGTGGTTGGTTGGACAGGTTTCGGTGTTCTGAATAGAAAAACTCTTTTTTAAAGAAGTGCTGGACTGATTCTATCTTCTTTCGTTCACTAGCGTGCAGAAGTCTAAATAGAAATGAGCAGTATTCCAGACTAGGCCTGACGTATATTTTATAGAGGCTGATTCTAATGTTGATGGTTTTAAAATTTCTGAGAATAAACCCAGTAGTTTGGCATGCTTTCGATATAATGAGGGCGCAGGGCTCTGAAAGATTAAGACTACTAAATTATGATATGCCCACATCCTTTATAACTTTAGAATTTAGAATTTATATTTGGTTAGCACCGGGAAGGTACTGTCTAAGCAAAAATTAGTAACGAAATAAAGTTATGACAATGTGTGCAGATAAAATGTAAAAATTCATAACTTGTCCTGCTATGTCAACAGTTAACAATGTTTTAAAATTAATGGTGAACTAGAAAAAATAGGCAGTGAAAAAAACTCCTACCATGAAAATGGAGGCAGAGTTCAATAGGCCTTTATTTTCGAATAGAAGGTAGGAGAAAAATACTGCTAAGGAAAAATGGTCAAGTAGTAGAATAGGGTAATACTGCAGTAGCATTTCAGAATGAGATAATGAAACGTCGAGGTGATTCGTTCTTGATCACTTAGGCGTATGAAACAGAATCTCACGAAAATGCGTCAATGAACTTAAGTCCTCAGCATCATAGGATCCAGAATTGAATTCTGATGATGGTTAGTATCCAAAGAAACCGCAGCATTTAAGACTGTGGACCACCGAATTTGTACGTCCGAATGACGTCATCGTTTGGAGGACGGGTGATATAAGGAGACGTTATAGTTCATGGGCATCTCGAGGTAGCGTAAATATAGTTTCAAGAGGGTAACTCAAATTCCCGATGGTCCTTTCTCCGAGTCATGGGGAAAGCTACTGGGAAAAGATGAGGAAAATAAAAGGTTAATAGAATAAGTGTTAAGATAAATGTGCAGTCTTCGCTTGAATGCAGATAGACTAGTTAACGACCTAATTTCAATTGGCAAGTTATTCCAAAGAAAACTATACCTAGAAGCAAAGAAGAGAGAGCGTTAACACGTGGAGGATGCAGGGGGAGGTATAATTAGTGCAGAATTTCTTAGGTTATAAGGAAGACTAAAGGGCACATTTAGATCGTGACCGTCTATGCTTAGGTGGGGCTGATGGTTGTCGCCAATAACCATAACGGAGCACTTTTGCCAAGAAAGTGAGAGGCGCCATGTGCAACACCACTGAGCGAAGGCCTGAAGATCCTTTTTTTAAGAGCTCAAGCACGATGTCGCGATCAAACGGTATTTATCGATAGACAACTTTTAAATCGTCAGCGTACATAAAGGGCCTACCATACTGAAAACAATAAGGAACATCGTTGACAAAGAGGCAAAATAGAAGCGGGCCGAGCACGCTGCCCTGAATAACTACGCTCCTCACATGCGTGGCGTTGGAGATAACATCATAAATTTTAACCCGTTGTGCGCGAGCATTCAAATAGGAAATATTAAGTTTAGAAGCTTGTTACCTATGCTGAAGGAGGCAAGTTTCAGCAGTAGGAGATCATGGTCAACATGATCAAAAGCCTTAGTGAAATCGAATTAAACGGTGTTAATTGAATTGTGATTTGAATACCAGTACTCCATCAGTGGTCACCAACTCCAGGAGGTAAACATTCTAAAGGACTTGGGTATATGGATAACACCAACTCTCAAACCATCGTCACACTGTGCAAATATCGCAAAGAAAGCTATGTGTATCTTAGGCGCAATCAGAAGGTCCTTCGTTAATTTTGACGGAGAGCTTTTTGGGCGCGTGTTCGGAACATTTATCCGGCCGGTGTTGGAATATTGCGTTCAGGCGTGGCGCCCTTGGACGAAACATGACTACGCTCTGCTGGAGAAAGTTCAACGGAGGGCAACGAAACTAGTCAGCGGATTGGAATGCCTACCCTTTGAGGGCCGCCTAGAAAGACTTAAAATTTTTCCTCTCTCTTATAGGCAATACAGAGGGGATATGATCTTAGTCTTCAAACTGGTCAGAGGAGTTGATTGTGCTCTTCAGATGGCCAACTTTTTGAATTGGCAAACATGACAAGTCTCCGAGGTCACCAATACAAACTGAAAAGAAATCACGCCAAACTTGAAGTGCGGGCCAACTTCTTTTCCCAACGGGTGATTGACGAATGGAACAAACTGCCAGCCTCAGTTGTTCAGGCTGAAAGCGTTGAAATGTTTAAAAGAAGACTTGATGCATTTTTACTTGATGAACATTTATTTAGTCGACAGCAATGATTGATATACTAAAAAGACTATCGCCATGTAACATTTGCTTGTTTTGCTAGCGTCTATCTGTAAATAGGGTTTTCAAAGGCTCTGCCTATCTCCCTTATATATACTGAATTATACTGAATTATAATTGCAAAACCGCTGTCTCTTGATTGTAGCACATGATCAAAGAAAGAGAGCTGGCAAGTGTCACAAGACATTTTTTCGAGAAAACCATGCTGAGTTGCATTAAGTAGGTTAATCTCTCTTAGGTAACGCGTGATCTTGTCTTTGATCAAGGTCTCGAAGATCTTCGAGACTGCTGGTAGTGTATTTATTGGCCTAAAGTCGTCAAATGACGTAGGTCAGCCGTGTATGGGAATAGGCAATATGTGCGATTCCTTCCATAAAATATGGAAAGTTTCACTTTCAAGAGCAAGATATAATATCTTATACAGAAGGGACGGAAATATATCGTTTGCATTCGCCTTAAGAACTCTGACCGGGACGCCATCTGGTCCTGGACTGTAAGATTGACGAAAACGCCGAATGGCTACGGTCACGTCCCAGAGGGTAAAAGTTATGGTATCGAGGACGTTACCGGTCCAAACCCGGATGTTAGGAAAGAAAGCGACAGTATGTTCACTAAACGTTGTAGACAAGAAAGCGTTGAAGCTCTCAGCAGTCAACTAAGCGTCAGCTATTGGGTTTCCTAAGGCGTCTCGAAGTACGGGGTGCTGCTCCCCTCTTCGTTGGTTTTAAGCAGGGCCTCTTCAAAGTGACACACATTAATTCACTGTTGCTTACAATTTTTTTCATCGAAAAAGGTAGTCAATTCAATTTATTGGGGAAATAGGCATGGGCCTTTGAGTACCCTATTTGGCTAACGTAAAATTAAGTGCGGTATTCAGAGAAACCGTGTGGGTTGCAAAGGTACAAAAAGGCGGTCATAAAATATGACAAGTGGTGCACGACTCTCGAGGGTTAAGATAAATTCCTCATCGCTCAGGCTCGTTGCGGAACATAAAACTGTCAAGGTTCCTTTTAAAGCTTTCCAGCGATGTGGTGACGACTCACAACCGTCTTCAGGGAAGGCACCTCCACGGTTTAACCACTCTGACAGAGAAGGAGAACTTGCGCACATCCAGTCCACCAAGCTGGACACGCAGGTTTCCACGGGTGACCTCGGAGATGGGTCGTGTGGCAAATCTCAAAGAAGTCCGAGAATTCCTGATTGTTTTCAGTATGGTAGGCCCTTTATGTACGCTGCATGGATTTAAAAGTTTCCTATCGTTATAAACCGGTCGATCGCACGACTGCCGGGATATTTTGAAACGCTTCGCTCGAGTGGTGTACTTACATGGCGCCTTTCGCTCGCTGTCTCCGTTATGGTTAGTAGTGACAACCATCAACCTCATCTAAGCATAGACGGTCATGACTTAAATGTGCCCGGGTTTATAAT
>WEDG01010679.1:0-22964 GCA_017591395.1 Schistocephalus solidus | reverse complement strand
TCAAGGTTGATTGGTTATTTGTAAATAAGGTTTTGATGGCATAATATTGGACAAAAGACGACTCTCGCCACAGGATTACTTAAAAACAGCCTTTTAAACGCTTTTGGGCTCTATCTTTCTTCCTCAATGTTTCACCTATAACTGTGAAAACGCATTCAAAGTTTTTTATGCTTTGACTCTAAAAAAATTGAATGTCCACAATTTTATTTTGACTGTACATATTTAATGATAGCTTTACAGATATCATCAAGGACAATGCCTGTTAACCTGCACAAAATGTAGAAAAAATATACAAGATACACATAGCTTTCTTTGCTATCGTGGCATTTGTTAAGATTAAGTTTCAGCAGCCACTCATCACACCATGTTTGCAAGCGATCTAAGTTTTGTTGTAATTTCCGCGCATCCTCCGGTTTTTCAATCGAGTTCCATAACTTCGGATCGTCAGTGAACATTACCTTCTCGCATGTCTGACAATCCAGGCAGCCGTTTACGTTTATCAGAAACAAAATGGGACCCAGAACGCTGCCCTGCGGAACTCCACTGTGAATGGTTTCCAAGTGAGACTTGGCGTCTCCAAGACAAACACGCTGGTGCCTGTCTGTGAGAAAGTCGGCCAACCATTTGAGTAGGTTGTCAATCAGACCCATTTGACACAGCTTCAATATCAGACGTTTGTGTGGAACCCTTTCGAAGGCTTTGCTAAAGTCAATGTAGCTGGCATCGACTGAAAAACAAATTTCTAATGATTTCGTCTTGTTTTCCATGGATGTGAGTAGGTTTTTGAGGCAGGATCGACCACTTCGAAATCCATGTTGATATGAACTAAGCAAGTTATTCTCTTCATTATGCCTCATCAGTTCAGTTTTGATTATCTTCTTAATAATTTTGCAACAGATAATTGTGAGGCTGAATCTCGTGTAACTATTTGGTGATGTCCTCTCTCCTCCTTTATAAATGGGGGATATGTTGGCTAGCTTCCACTCGGTAGGTAAAGCCCCGCCTCCATCGAATTTTCAAAGGTCTTGGAGAGTGGAGTGGCCAGCTGGTTGGTTTGTCCATTCAGAACTTTTCCGGATATACAATCCAGGCCAGGCGATTTAGTAGCTGTAGCTGTTTTAGAGTTTTTCTTACCGTGTCTTTTGGTAATGACACCGTGTGTAGTTTATATGAAGGCGTGGCAATACTGTGGTATTCTTCCTCGTCAAAAGGACCATTCATCTGTATACAGGGACACGAAGAAATTGGACAAGAGGTTGGTCTTATCAGAGTTATCGGTTAAACTGTTTCCCTGATAGTCTTTTAGACAAGAAACAGAGTTCCGATTTCATTTTGCCTTATTCACGTACGTAAAGAACCTTTTAGAGTTTCTTGGTAGGTCTCCGTCTAATTCTGAGGCTGATCGTTCTTTTCACAGAGGATTCCGACACCGATTTTGCTGTTTCTTAAAAGCTGAAATATGTTCCGGTTGTTGTAAGCCGGCATATGTTCTCAACAGTTTTCTTTTCTTCTTCGGATTTCTTTTTATTTCGGATGTCACCAACTCGGGTCGGGAGACATGCAATCTTTTTTTATGTGGACAGAAGTTCTCTAATAACTGCTGAATCAAGTTATCCAAGAATAACCAGGAAGTGTTTACGTTAGGTACGCTTGCAGGACCTCTTTCACCACCACCCCCAGAAGTAGCGATAGATTATCGGTACTAGCTGGTCCTCATTGAGATCGCACATTCCCATCGAACTTCGGTTGGACGGTCATTTGCGAATCCGATGCACAGAGTCTGGTGAACAAGTGCCTGGAGCACCAAAACAGAGCAGAGACTACCGCCTCCAATGCACTCACTGCCCCCATGCATGCGCTCGCCGCATGGGCCTGCTTGGTAACATGCGTATCGATGGAGTCCACCACGATGTCAACATATTCCACGCACCCATAAACACTTCTCATAGTCATCTGATGTGCGCAACTATCAGTACCAGCAGCAGAACTCCCACCCACAGTCTCAGCCCCTATCGAGCAATCTTTTCCTCAGTGTCACCACACGTGCACATCCATCATTGACCTGATCGGTCCCTTGAGCATCCATCCTACAGAGACCGACGAACCAGTGCCAGGAGCAACAACATATACTCACCGAACCCGACTCATCTGTCAGCACTGCCCACGCACATTCACAAACGGCATGGGCCCATTAGGTCCTATGCGTCTCCATATAACCTGCGGTATAACACCACCAGCTATACTGCAGTACATCTCTCCTCATCAACCTCTGCATCTCACATGATAAAATGCAACACCATAGAAAACATGATCTGAGTCTGCCTAAATGTTTGAGAGACAAGTATGAGCCTCGACTCGTTTACCATCTGACTCCTCTGCTGCAAGTGTGATCTGAGCTTGAGAATATTACGGGAAGATATGCGTCGTAGGTTGGAATATTGCCAACTAACAATTAAACTCAGAACTTGCAGTCATTCCAATGTGTGTTGTGTGGAGTGGCTGACTGGTAGTCTGCGAGTCAGGCTGTGATGGCTCCTTCTTAACTTGACATCTGGCTATCTCAAACATGTGAGAAGTAAACTATTCAACCCACGGTTGTGTGAAATCTTGGTGCTTGTGTTTGGGGGCAAAGTCATGCACGAAGAATACTTTGAAGAGGTCACTAGTTGCTGAGCCCACTACAGCATCAGATAACCAGCCGGCTTGGACGGTAGTTTGATTGTTGTGTGGGTATAAGAGTGAGGTCAATGGCTCATTGCATTTTTCTCACTTTAAACAATCTGACGAGCTTGAAACTATCACTGTGCGCAAAAAGCCATGACTTGGAAGGTTGCAACCTGACGGGAAAAGTCGGACCGCGTGGTTAACTCAGTGTGTGTTTTTGCGTGGAGAGGTTGACTAGCGGAATGATAGTTGGGCAGCAATGACTTCTTCTTAATGTGGCCTTTATGGCACTCCCAATCGTTTGGATCCGAGCCAGGCGTTGCTAGCAATCGGGGGGTGGCTCCGGCCACTTCAGCTTCCTGCGAATCTTTCAACCTTCAGTTTTATTGACTCTCTCATGACACCGGGTCCAGATGGAAGAGAAGGAGGAGAATGCTGTAACTGCAACACAAGGCTACTATCATTTAAAACTAATACACGCGCAAGTCACTGCCTCTGCACCACCCTACTTTGAACATAACGTGGGCATTGTTAAACTACTAAGGTTAAACTGACTTATATATATATATATATATATATATATATATATATATATATATACATGAAGCAGTAACTAATTTCCGATTAAGGTATACACTTCGATAGGCATTTTGAAATCTTTTACTGGACTGAAATTGAGGCGGGTTACGAAAATAACAAGATTACTGGGTTGGTGGTTAAACATTTGGTGTTTTGTCTTTCTGTAACGGACCATAGTTCCGAACGAATTGTTTGAATGAAATGGGAAAACTTTTCGCGCGGACCCAGGCAAGTACTCGATGGTTTGTGAAGATGGTCGATGTTCCTTCCCTACCTAACGAGGATATCTACCCTCGTTACCGCTATCGTACTGTCTCGCAGGCCCCTAACCATCCGCATCTCCACCACCCTCACCCCCATTTGCCGACATCCCTGCACTCCCACCAGTATCTAACTGATAAGTCGTGACAACCTTCCACCGCAAACGGCTCGATTGTACAGGTCCCCAGTATTCGCTTGTATCTTTATACTTCTCTTTTATTAAGTACCATTTGTTACTGTTAAAATAGATCCCTTACGTTATAAACTTATTCTCTCCTTCTATCTGTACATGTGTGCCTGATGAAGTGCTTAAAGATTCTGTTGAGGTTATATGGCTAAAGCTGGTCCTAGTGATATACTTCACAGTGTGTGCTATCCTTGACACCCTCACACGCTACAATCTTCGCAGCAGCCTGTATTCATTTGCTTTTTTTTTCATGATGTGGCTCGTTGTCTTGTTCAACTTTTTCCGCGTGGTTGTGAAGATCTTTAAGATGGATTACTTGCCGACAATGCGAGTAACTTACCTCGATACCATAATGACGATGTAATTTTGGCGTTTCCGTGCCATTAGCATAGCATAGTCCCAGTTCAAATTTTCATCCACATGCTAACATTATCCTGGCATGTTCATGTATTAGTATGCTGGCATATTCGATTAGCCCTTTTAAGTACTTTGGGACATTCCATCTTCGACTTCGGTTTTCCATTTTATCGTTCTTTCTCAGCTCACCAACTTCGTTCACTAGTCGTTTCCAAGTTACCTTTGCCTTTATGGCAGCGGCATTCACAGTTGAGCTTTTCAAAGAATTTTCCTAGGGGTCAGGCCTACGGTGTATGCAACATGCATTTATCATTGGGATCACCAATAACTTTTTAAAATTATATTTTGAAAGTTACCTGACTTTAGACTCTTAATTCTTTGTAGAGCTAGTCTCAGAAGACAAGATTATCTTGGGTGTTAAGTCTGCCTCCGCTTATGCAGTTGTTAGCCTCGCACCGCTCAAGCATTGGTTGTGGGCCATTGCTAGAAGACCTACGAGACACTTATTAGAAGTTGCTGCCAAAAACATAACGCGAAAATTATCGTAATATTTGCATTCATTTTATTCGGCTGCAAGTTTGAGTACTTAAACATGACCTGCTGTTGATATTAAGGTATCCAACAGTTATTAATGTTAACTAACAATGATCAAACGCACATCTGCGTCAGCCATCTACTGGAATCAAAGATCTTACTTTATCAACAATCAAGCAGAGACAGCTAGGCGAAAATATATTATAGACCTCCGAATCGCTCAACGAATCAAAATTACATGGGCCTGTACCATCTTTCGATTAAGTAGTACAGAGTGGGAACCTTTTTCCTTATAAGATGTATAAAACGCGTTGAATTTAGGCTAGAAAGTTAGTAGAGTAGCAATACAAAATGGGCCCAAATAATCTTGGCCGTCTTTCTTGGATAGCATTAGATATCCTCAATGTATTGTCTCGGCGAATGCCAACTGTCCCATTGAAAATGAAGCCTGTGCATCACTGTAGGTATATTTCCCTTACAACCATGCTTGTTAATCAATACTTTCCAACCATCATCATTGTGCTCAGCTTGCTGATTGAACAAATTTCCAGTGCACGCAGATGTGTTTGTCAATGAGAATATCAGAGTGATTTCATTGACAAATTTATGGGATTTCAAAAACCCTGCGGGCGAAATATATTTGAGCAGTAATATTTTTTGGTTTGACCATTTGGCCGTCAATTGGTCTTCTGCTATCAGTAGTTACAAGTGGTGCCTCTTGCTGCTCTGCAATAGCCCTCGGGAATTCTTTGCTTTTTCCATCGATTGCTTACCTATCGGTTTTAACCGAAATAGTAAATATGCAGGCCACCATCACTCGAGGCCAGCTGGGTGGCATTTTCATCGTAGGCCAGCCGGAGTCCTAATGAGAATTTTGCGGTCTAAAGCGAAAAAGTTTATAACGCCGCAATGCCCTCACCGAAATCGAGTATTTTTGAAGCAGTCGCTGTTCCAAACTATAGCCTTGCACGTCATGTAGTTTCCATTTCACGACTACTTATGTACCAGCCTTATAGAATTTACTTCATAGCCAACCTTCACCGAAAACTTTTCCACTATCCGCCACCCTGTCAACACGATGCGTAGCCAACAGTTAAACTTATTCACAAATCCTTCATGAATTTCGACAGTAAAAGTCGTTTTGCGTCTGGTTATCCTGCCGTTTGACCCCTACTACTGTGTTAGCCTACTGTTCGCATGCGACCAAAATGTTTGTGTTTCCATCAACTAGGCAGTCAGCAGAGACAGATCACTCAGTTGGAGGCTACTAATGACGTATTTAACAGACTTAGACTGTAACTGAAATCGTGTGCATTTCCATAGGGTGAATGTCTAGTGGTCTTGCCCATTTTTAGTTTATTAAGTACTTTTCCGCCTCGCTAAAGATGCCCCCTTTGACTGAACTCCATATTTTGCGCTGTTGTAGCTTGAGGTTAATATTTCTCCTGCTGACCCTGTTATTCATATATCCGTTAAGTTATTGTAAAAAAGTGTACAGAAATGGCGCAAAAGGTTAAGATTTCCGAAAGGTTGCTTGCCTAAACAATTTTGTGTGAGAGGTGAGACTGGCTAGTCAGATATTTGCCCCCTCCAATCATCCCTGCCGTTCGAACATTGCCGCCAACCTCCGGACTCTCTCCACTTTGTTCTATTTGCGTTCGGGTTAAACTTAAGAAGTTTCGATTCTTCCTCACTAAAACGACATGAGTTCTTGTTTGCTGTCGTACTATTTATTTGCTGGAGCAAGGATTCCTATTCCAGTCCTCCATTCAAATTTCTCCTAACAATAATTGTTTGCCTGTTTTCTAGAATGGTTTGCTACTTCTACCCACTTTTGATGGCCGACACGGCCTTCGCAGCTTTCTCTTCTAGTTAATGACCTGATACCGTTTATAAAATTGGTTTCAGAGTGTCGCAGATGTCAGATGAATTTAATCCGTGGGATGAGCGTCCCGTGTTGGCAGACAAAAGCAACAAAAAGCCAGTACATAAAAGCCTCTCATCTCTCGGCACCACATTAAAGGCCAATATTCTTCGTGAGTCTGCTTCCCTGAACCCTTCGAGTATCCACCGGTCCGCCAGAATTACTTTGAAGAAAACCCTTTCTAAGTGTCTTTCTTCAGATGCTGATGGGGATACAGAGTCAGCCAATCAGAAACCCGCACCAATATGTTCTTTCACTAGACAACATGTCCACTTTACCAATCTTAAAACAACTGCATCTTGTTTTTTAAATGTGTTTCAAGGCTCTTCGTTAAATGAGACCATTCATGTTGTAACCTCCGAACCGGATCGGCTACCGTCTTTGAAAGTCCATCCACCCGATACCACACAAAAATTATCCCGTGATCTTTCAAAAAATTTCCATCTGTCGACTTCTAAGAGCTTATCAGGTCCACCACTCCCTGGAATCGTTACACCTTTGACCAAGAACTCAGTTCACCGGCGAGGATCTTTCATATCATCCTCTGTGAATCCAAGCCTTCTTGAACTCTCTCCTCTAAAGGGTGAACCGATTGCTGCCGAAGATTTTCAGGTCAACTACCTATCGCCAGCCGTTTCCGCAGAGGAAGTAACAATGCCTTCTATAAGTATGTCCAGCACACCACTCTGTGGAATCGTTCAGCCCTTGACAACGAAAACAACTCACCAGCGCAATGCTTTCATATCGGGATCGTTGATGTCAAGCCCTCCTCACCTTCCCTTTTCAATCAGTGGACTAAAAACTAGTTCCAGTGCATTGCCATTCATGACCACCTACGATTCTTCTCATATTAAAAATCCACATCCAACCGTCCCTCTAGAAAAAGAAGTGCTGTCAGCAAAGCCCACTAAGGTTGCGTATCGACAGCCGATGGAACTGTGCTCCAACGACCAGGACACAGTTGACTCATCATGTGCAAATTTTGAAGCTAAAATCAAAAAACGGATGGTTAGGCGGTGTGCAGTTCCTTCTGGCAACTATATCAAGCTCAATATTAAGAAAAAGTGTTTCAGTCGGGCTGGCACTCGTCGCCAGTTTCGTCTCCGTGCTCAATTTAAACAAGATAAGTTCAACAGAAAGTTTGGAAAAAGGGTAGTCACAAGACTTTCAAGGGATCATCAACCAAACCGGGTGTCTGCTTCCGGTGCAATCATGAGGGACACTGGGCCGCTCAGTGCCCTCTTACAATAGGACAGAGTAAAGCCGCTAGAACCCCGGCAGACCATGAGTTAATGGAGCCGGATTTCACTCCTTCCGAATGGTTGGTTGCTGATCTGGCTTCTCTGGACGGTCGGTTCAGTGGACCAAGTTTAGAGGAATTGGCTCAGCTGCCAATGAATCCCATTAAAATTCCTCCCCTTATCCGAACGGATAATGTCTCCGAATGGCCTGATATTAGGGAGTGTGTCAAGGACTGTCGCACTCGTCTTGGAATCCAAACCTTGCGACCGGGACAAGAGCAGGCTGTTTGGCGCGTTTTGGCCGGCAAATCGACCCTTCTCGTTCTCCCAACAGCTGGTGGCAAATCGCTTTGCTACCAGATCCCGGCTATGCTCTTTCAGGTAGGCTGCCACTCATATCTCCCTCTCCAACCTAGGACTGCAGAAATTTCACCCTCCTGCGACTGCCCTTGTAGTGTCGCCGCTGATATCTCTGATGCAGGATCAGGTTGTTAGCTTAACAGGACCTGTATGCGGTGCCTACCTGAGCTCCAGTCAGACAAGGCAGCAAAAGGATGAAATACTCTCAAATGCACGCAAGTAGGTTTAATAAAATAGTATTTACTGATTAAATTCTATTGGCCTATTCAGCAGGAATTCCTCATGTCTTTTTTATTAGCAGTTACTCCAGTCTAGTTACTTCTTTGGAAACATTGTATAAATTTAATTAGGAAATATCACACAGCTAAAATGGAAACTATAACAATCGTATCAGAACAGCAAACGACTTCAAGTAACCCTAATCAACCATCACAGTCCTCCAGTATTTTCTGAATGTATCTTTTGATTAGCAATTACCCGTATTTATGCGGTGGAGTTTCCTAGCAAAACTGTTCCCCCGTGTACCGTCTTCCAATCGGAGTTTTATCCACACGTGACATTGTAATCAGGTATCAGCAATCCTAGATAAATGAATGCTTGCTCCTTCTCATAATGACAGAAAATCAAAATTATTGAGAATCTTCCGCGCTTTTGGCATAAAATCGTTTCTGTGGTCTCACTGTTATTCGTTCAAGCGAATGTATGCTCACATTTATCGTAGATTGTGTTGGCATAAGGACGTTTTTCACTTTTTCTCTGCTTTTTGGCCAATTTAGTTGTGCCTCTCTATTACTTTGATCCAAGTTCTCCCCCGATTGGCCGTTGATCGTTGTGTTATTACCTTGGTATGCATGTCAAACGCTTAAACGCCGAAATAGTCGTTAGTCTGTTGCCTTAGTTACCTCTTCTCTTTGTGCTTCCTTTTTCTTCTCCAAAAGGTCATTTATACTTTTACCGGTTTACTCTTGTCCACACGGTGTCCAATTTCTTACTTTTGATGAAGGATATTGATTGTACACGGTTTTACGTTTTGTGTGGGTAATAAACCAAACGCCCAATTCTTTTTGTCTTTGGGGATCTAGGCAAATAGCTCCCCCCGCAAGTATTCGCATGTCGGTGAACATTAAGATACCGATGGTTTTCGAAAGAAACAAAAGAAACCAGAATTTTCCATTCTGGCTTAGTTTCTTCCCTAAAAAAACTGATTCAGCTCCAAACCAACAGATAAGTCTTGACTAACCATTTTAGTTTCAGTGGTTATTTTCGTTGGTAAACTGTTTCGTTTGAACTTTATCCAACACTACAGCCTACATTTCACTGCATTCGCTACAGTTCCTTATGGGAAGTATGCCAATTGTATTTGTTTGAAATGGGCAATATCTTCTCAAAATGCCATCACATTACCACTAAAGCGTGAATTTTCTGCTAGTGATACACTGGAAGTCAAACATTTTGGTAATTATGTCAATGCGTAGGTGGTTGTGCATCCTGATTGTGTCCATCTTCTATTCCCGCGCGCATGTGTACCTCACCCTCTCCTCTCCAAACTTCCCCCATTATTGTTGGCATTCTCTTTTTGTGACCAGTTACACTACCTAAAGGCCCTTTGAGTAGGGTCACATTGCATTAACAAAGTACAGGTCATGAGACCCCTTGCTAAAACCACAATTTAACACGTCTGGCGACGGATCAAGCGCCAGCTTGGGCTGCTTACTAGGTAGGGGTTCTTCTCTAGTTGACTGTAATTTCACTGGTCGTCGTTATTCTTGGTTTGCAGTGCCCCTTTCAACACTATCCTGCCCACGGGCAAGTAAATCCTGTGAACCCTTATTTCTCCCGGTGTTTTTTTTTACCGAATGAGGCCGAAGTTTGCTGGACAACGGCTTGGTGAACTTGTTTCCTGCGTGAACTCTTTCATTCCATCGCGAACAGATACCTGAAAGCAGTATCGCTGCTTGATCTGCAACCGCTTGTTCGTAGGCCTACTTCATTTTAAGTGACCTCAGTTTCTTTTGTGAATTAGAGCACTGAAACTGTGTACTCAGTTCTTTATTTTCCCCGCTCCAGTGGCCAATACGCATACATTTTGATGTCACCGGAGGCCCTGGTGGAGTCAGAGTGGATGCTGCAACCAGATCGCCTTCCGCCAATCAGTTTTGTGTGTATTGACGAGGCTCACTGTCTGGCCGACTGGTCTCACCACTTCAGACCCTCCTATCTGCGTGTTTGCAGCCTCTTGAGAACACGTTTGGGCGTGGATCGGTTTTTAGGTAAGACACTTTTTGCACCTGCTCCAGTTGCCTGATTTGCAGGTAGCAGTAATTTGTCCCGGAACACTGCGACCCAAAATATACTAGATGTATACTGAAATTTAGTAGTATTGACATACTGGCATAAGCCAGTCTTCTTATACAGTAGAGTTGCTATCTTGTGAAATTTTAACTGAAATTCTGAAATGTGGTTTGGATTCGAAAAGTTTACTTGGGTTGTAAAATAAGCTGTCATGCAGCATAATCCGTCACGCTAGAAGATGGGCTTTTAAACGAGCTTCTTTCCGGTCACATACAAAAACTACCCTGTAAAAATGACTTCTTGAGTAGTATGCATTTTTCTCCTTGATTTTTAATTACCTTACAAAATGCAAACATATTTCTTTATTGCACTCATTTGGTAGAAAATTATGTCTTCAAATTTTATGCGAGAAGAGTATATTTTGGTTTTAAAAATTTCTGAATAATTTAGAAGCCGAACTGCCGTTGCACTGCCACTCAAACTACATGTTGTGTAAATTCTGTCACACAGTTCTCCGTCCTTTTAGGAAAATATCACATAGTTCTAATCAAATTTTACAACCAATGTGAAGCACGTCGCATAGGATGCTTTATGGATGGACATTGCAGTCTTAAAAAATCTCATAATTAGAGACCTTTATGAAAGCCCGACGAAAGCCTATCTTCCGGAATAAAATTTGAGTAATACGGAATTTGTTACCAAATGCGTGCGGGAAAAGAATAGTTTTGTGCGTTTTTTTTCTATAAAATATATTTTAAAAGCGCATCGAAGACAAATTAGGAAAATTCATCCCATTTAAGTTAGCATTTTTTAGAGGTTAGTTTTTGCAGGTTCTCAGAAAGAAGCCCGTTTTACAGTCCATATTGGAATGAGGCCGCGTGATAAATAGTATTAAAACCCTACTTAAGTAATCTTTGTGAAACGAAAATACATTTAAGACTTTCGGTTAAAATGTCATGAGATGGCATATCTACTGTAAATTTGCTAACATCTTTTCTTTTGCCTTCCCGTCAGTGGTTTCTTTCACCTCGGATGATTGGTAGGGGGTACCAGACTTTTACGCAGTGCAAAACTCCTTTTCACTTCCACCTAAGCCATTTTAGTGTGGTTTTCGGAACTTAAATTTTCATCAACTGACACTTTCGAATTTACTGACACTTTTCCTACCCACCCCATCAGGCCTCTCCGCTACCTGCACTCCATCAACCATTGTTAACATCTGTCACAACCTGGGCATTCCCGATCCACGCCCATTGAACTCCTTTCTACCTGTGGGTGAGTTGGTTGAAACCGGCGCGGCTTCTGACGCCTTGACAAATCTCCTCACGGTCGACGGTTTCCTTCAGCCTGTTCTCAACCCCCTCCCGCCCAACCTCCTGATCACTGCCTCTATGGATGCTAACCGCGAAGAAGCACTTATCCAGTTGCTTACTCGTCCTCCTTTCAACCAACAAATTTCCATCCTCATCTACGCTGCCACGCGTGACCTGACAGAACGCCTGGCTATTTACATACGAACTAGCCTGCAGGAGAAAAAGGATAAGGTCAGTAATTTTGGCTGCAAGTAACCTTTCTGCCGCAGTCTCGCCTGAGGATACAAGTCAACCTGGCCAGTTTGCAACCGCCATACAGTGCTTTAAGTGTTTTCCGTGCATATATGTTTATGGCAAAGGTATTTTACCATACTCCCGACATGGCTACAGTAGCTATCCTTACTCATCTATAAACTAATCTAAAGTGAACTCTTTATTATTAAACAGCTTTTTGGGCCTCAATTTAATACAACAAACAGCACTAACACCTTAAAATATCTGCCCTGCTACAACCTCAAATTCTGATATAGACATTTCATGAGTTAGGCAATCTACTGTACTAAAGGCTCAGACACATGTTTCGCTGAAGTTTCTGCTGTTGAGTGACGCAGCAACGACGGGTTTGACTACTAAGTGGGTTCTCCAGCGTTCCCTATGCGGTTTCTCCATATAAGCCTCCGGGTAATAATTTCGGTGACTGCTAAGTGTAGCACATGAGTATATGACCAGAATAACATGACCGACAAAGACAAGGGAGACTGGTATGACCATTTCTGGCTTATGAGCCGTCATTAGCCAGCCATACCCAACCCGAGGCGCTGCGGCGCCCGACCCTCGAATTCGCGACCTTTTTGGGCAGAAGTCCAACGCTCTACCCACTGCGCCACGAGCTCGTTGTCTTGCCGCTTTCAATCGGGAATATTAACAATGGTAGTAGAGCGCTCACCGATCGGTTACAGGACTCACTCGTCCCGTTGTGTCTTGGGGCTAACTCTCAAGCCCCGCCAGCAGTCGTAAGGCAGCTAAATTTAAAGGCAGAATAACATGACCGACAAAGACAAGGGGGACTGGGATTACCATTATTGGCTTATTAGCCGTTGTTGGTCAGCCAGATCCAACCCCAGATTATACCAGTTCTATCCATACAGTGTGTGACCTATCTCATGAAAATTTCCAAAATTTTCGAATAATTTATAATTTTTTCGCAAACTGGCATGTACGAAATCTATGAAATAATAACGAACAAACCAATGCTGATTTAAAACTTAAAGGAAATAGTAAAAGTAATGTTACTTCGTTTAGAAATATCAACTTTCTTCAAAATGGTTTTCATATAATGCTAAAACGTGCTAAATCACTGTATTTGTGACTAATAAATTTAAATGGAATTTTCCTTTGAAATCGTAAACATACATTTTTGTATAATAAAAGTACTTTCCTTTCCATAAATTTAAATTCAGTTCCATATATTAATCAAAACCTCACAAATAAGATATTACTTAAAGTTATTTACCGAAGTACTGAGTTTTTGGATATTCTATCTAAGGCAGATAACCGTTTGCATCATATTTGTAGATTCACCCAAACATTAAAACTCATTGTCGAAAAAAAGGAATATCAATAACAAAATTCGGCAATAAACGTGCATAGGATGAATTTAAAAGCTTTCTATAATAAGGTTCTTCATTAGAAAAAAAAAACACTTTAAGTAGATATTACGCTGACAAATATATACGCACTTTGAATTTTCCCAAGGTTAAGTCACGGGGAAAAAGTGTAAATTGAAAGTTTTTTGGACTTCCCCGAAAGTAAGTGTTACATTTGCGCTGAAAATGAAAGAACTCACTTTTTGCTTTGTATTTTAGCGTTACCAGAAGGTGGTTGGGTGTATTGGACCATATAGAAAAGAATTTAATTGCATTAGGGTGGTGACGCACTATTTTTTCTACATCCCGATACACCATCTACAGGTCTAATTCCAGGCCTTTTTGTTGAACAGATTGGCAGACGCGTGGTTGGCTGGACCACTGCCGTCTACCACGCCGGTCTCTCCTCCGCAGAACGGTTGCGCACACAAAAGAAGTTTATGAACGGTCGAGTCCGCGTTCTGGTCGCCACTACGGCCTTCGGAATGGGACTGAATAAGAGGAACCTGCAGGCAGTCATACACTACTCACTTCCCAAGTCCTTTGAGAATTACATTCAGGTGAGTCCTCTCGCACTGCCAGCGCGTGCTTCCTTTTGCTCTCTCTCTTCTTCTATGAGGTGCATTCATCGTTGACTAGTTTTAACAGTTCCATATCGGGCTGAACTTTCTCAGGGCGTCATTATCCTGGATGGTTTCAACTCGAGAGACCATGTTGTTTTTAAACGGTCCATTCACTAGCAACCACACCCCGTGGCATTTGTTTGTTACTAAAACTGAGGGGCGCCTTCTGGTCATGCATGCCATCCTTGACTATTTTCTTCTTTCCGACGTTTATAGGTAAACCGATTGATTTAGGAAATCTTTGAACGCTCACCGATCGCTAACAGAACTCACTTGTTCCGCTCTGCCTTGAGGCTCACTCTCGAGCCCCGCCAGCAGCCGCACAGCAACTAGCAGTAGAATAGGTATATTAATATTGCCGGCAAAGACAAAGGGAGACTGAATGAACCATTTCTGGCTTATTAGCCGTCGTCAGCCGGTCATACGCAACCCCAGGTTGTGCACCATCTGAGGATCGAACCCGCGATCCCTTGATCAGAAGTCCAACGCTCTAACCATTGAACCACAGGCTCGTTCTTTTGTCAGTTTAGATCGAGAATTATGCCTTGCGTTCGTTGATGAACGCTTACTGCATGACTAACGGGACTCACTCGTTCCGCTTTGCCTTGAGGCTCACTCTCGAGCCCCACCAGCAGCCGCACTGCAGCTAGTAGTAGAATAGGCTGATGAATATTGCCGGCAAAAACTAGGGAGACTGACTGCTGGAGGGGCTCGAGAGTGAGCCTCAAGGCAGAACGGAACGAGTGAGTTAGGTTAGCGATCGGTGAGAGTTCATCAACGAATGCAGTCAATATTCCCGATCTAAACCGGCAAGACAACAAGCCCGTGGCTCAATGGTCAGAGCGTTTGACTTCCGATCAACAGGTTGCAGGTTCGAGCCTCGGGTGGTGCACCAACCGATGACTAATGAGTCAGAAATGGCCATTCCATTCTCCCTTGTCTTTGCCAGCAATGTTCATCTGATTTAGGAATGTCATTTATCCGCGACACCACATTCCGTAGATCATCATAGCCATTGGTCGTCCAGACATATCTATTCGTGTATCCATTATGCCCTTCACTGGGAACTCCATCAACCTCTTCTCACTGACACTTTTCAACATATGATCTGCTCTTTTTGGTCTGTTTGTTGACAGGAAATCGGCCGTGTCGGTCGAAATGGTCAACAATCCTTCTGTCATGCATTCCTGCCGTCCGGCATGGCTGACGATCCCAGAGAGGCCAACGAAATCCGTCGACACACCTTCGCCAATCATATCGATCTAGTGATGCTGAAACGCCTGTTGCGCATAATTTTTGCCCCCTGTGGCCCGGCCTGCGCGCGACGTCACCAACACAGCAGCGAGACTTCCTGTTCCGGCCACGTCGTAGCCCTGGACCCGCAGTACATAGCTGACGAGTTGGACATAAAACCGGAGAGTCTGGCCACTATCCTCTCCTACCTCCATCTGCAAAGTAACTGCGAGCGCAGCCTCACTATTCTGTCCGCCTACCCTAAGGTAGGTTCGGCACACTTTTGCTTCTCCCCGCGTTTGGGACAGTTAAGTTGGGGTTTTGGATCGGGGAATGACAACCTTGCTTGCCTTTGACCGGCCATTTATTCGAGTACTAGGACCCCTCCAACAAGTCAGCCAACCGCACCGGTGCTCCTATAAGCAATACTTACTTGCAGTTGGTGCGGCTACGATCATGGATGATCCAGCCAGTCTCGATGCTGTCACGGACTTTATCTCTCCACGCGTGGTGATCTGCGGTGCAGATCTGGCCACTTCGACCCATTCTCTTCGCCAGAGTCGAAGGTCCAAGAACCACTTCCATACCTTGACGAACTGTGTGGAGTTCGGTTTCGAACTGACCCCCCCCCCCCCCCTCCTTTGACGCCTCCAAGTGGGTAATGGGGCCGGATCGAAGGTAGTAACACTAAGCTCGTGGCGTGGACGAGGAAGATGGTGCACAAACCACCCCAGTCTTCTTTCTTGGATGGTCTGGTGGTTGTGATTTTTTCGGAGCGAGTTCGGACCGTCTTATTTGAGACGAAGTCGGTGTACTTCGCTCGAAGGATGGTCCTTAAGCAATTGGACCTCATGAAAATATGCCCGACTACATTTTATGATCCGTCCAGCATCACTAAATCCTCCTCTGGACGGTGATAGGCCTTGACGCTTGCTACAATCACAAAAAACTCAGGCTTGTCCTGGTAATTGCGTCCTCGTTGTTTATTCGAGCAAAGCTAACTACGAACTTTTTAAGTCACTCTTTAGAACCCCCATTTGTTTGCATACTATTTGCTTAAGACTGTTTGAATCTTTTTGCTCTTTCGTTCAGTCCGTCACTATAAGATGTTACGGCGGACCCAACGAACTGGCTCGTATTTCCAACCGATGTTTGGCTGTGTCTGCCTGGCTCGGCCTGCTATCTTCAACGGAGGCCAATTTCTCAGCTAAACTACCCAGTCTTCATGAGGTACAGATTGATCTGGTCACACTCTGCAACGCCTGGGGCTGGCGTCCGGATGTGGTGCGCAATGAGCTTCAGCGGCTAGAGTGGGACTCCACAAAGGAAGGTCCCCGTCGTACCGGGGTCAACACCACTCCCTCTGAGCGCATCTGGTGGAACTGGATCCACGCCCCGGTCAGGGGAGGAGAGGGGGCAGCCAAACTCGACTGCCTGTTGGCCTATCTCCACGGACGCCTTAGAGCGGTGGAGAATGCGAGCCTTGCTAGCATCAACGACCTCCAGGCAGCCATCTCTGTGATCGCCGCACAGTCTGTGGACAGTGTGGATTTTGAAGCCACCACCACGCAGGAGAGATCGAAGCGATTCCATGCCCTTGTGGAGTCTCACTTCTCCGATTTGGGGAAACCTACCACCAGTGAGAGCGATGAAGTTCTCATGGCGTTGTGGCCACCAGCAATATCTCCAGAAAAGGTGAGTGGTTTCCTATCGTACTCGGTAAAGCTCGGACGCCCCCCTTATCGGTACCCTGTGCAAAACGGTGGAGAGGGTTTCAGCTTGTCGTTTCTCTCGCCGTCATTGATACATGAATGCAATGAGCTAAGAACATAGTCGGGTTTTTGTTAAATAAATCACGGCTACCTATGACATCCTAACTTAAAGTTACCCAGTTTTAAACGGGCTGCGTGCTAGATGTGCTGGACCAACATGGGGGCCAGATCAGAGTCCGGCAGGCGTTATCCGGGTTGAGATCCCATAGCAGTAGTGGTACGCGCAGGTGCAGGCTCATGCCACTTAGGACACTCGCATTCCGTGGGATCTGATTCAGGCGTGTCGGCACGGTCAAAAGCATCTCTGGCCGCGCCAGCCAACTGCACCTGACCCCACCTACGATGTTATTGACAGAAGGCCGAGAAAGTCTGTACTGCTCGCTCAAAATCCATCACCTGAATTTTAAACTGGCCATCGTCCCGGGACCGGCAGGATGTGTATATATTCTGTTGAAAACTTGCAATACATGTGCTATCTAATGAAGTGCTAACCGAAATTCCAAAACGTGTTCTCCTTTCGCGATTCCTTAAATGGGGTTATTTATTGCAACATTATTCCGTGCCGGCTTTTGAACTATCTTCTTTAGGCCGCATGCAAAAGTGATGGCTTAAATAGTAGGATTTTTCCAGTTGATTTTCGATATCCCCATAAATCCAAACGTAGAAAATTCCTTCTTCGTCCAATTTCATTCTTAAAGAAAGACCTATCCTTACACACAAATTTAGGAATTCCAAACTTCATGCCGTTTACCTTCTGTCTAAGGAAATGCCCGCATTCCTCTGTGCTATTAGGAATCTGTCGTGTAGTCCTCTAAATCTTTTGAACTGGTTGTGAACCATGTTTATTTAATAAGAGCCTTAATAAATGAACAGATATGAAGTTCACAACTTTTCTAACCGAAAGTTACCCTTTATTCAATCATTGTTCTTAAAGAGTAAGTGATTTTCCGTCAAATGAGTGCAAGAAAAAAATGTTTTCGTGTATGCTTTTCATAAAATATAATTGAACATATAACGACATTGAAAATAAATTACGAATATTCATACTGCTTAAGTTTAAAGTGTACTGCGGAACGAGTGAGTTCCGTAATCGAGCGATGAGCGACCCTGTATAATTTTTGCAGGCAGTCGGAAAGAGTTTCGTTCGAACTTAGGCATCCTTACGTGACTGAAATCTCTTGTGTGTGTGCCGTAAGTTAGTGAATATAACAATCCTACTTTAGTAATCTTTTCGAAAAGAAAACCTCATTCAGAACTTCAGTTAACATTTCATGGGCTATCTTATCTACTGTTGCTTTCGCAAAAAGTAACCAATAAAATTAGAGCTTCTCTGGAACTTGGAGCGAAAGCGTCCCTAGGTACTGCGTTACTGTACCTATCGGTGCGCAATGAAAACTTACCATTAATGAAATCCAGCAAGTGTTTACTGTTCGAGACGTACTACGACTTTGGGGATAGCGTTATTGACCTTCAGAAGGATTTTGTTCGATTGACTGAGGTTAGTGTGGAGATGTTACCCTCAGTTACTCAGACTCCATCGAAACAGTGTCCACCCCCTTTTTTAAAAGTACATGAAATGCCTACTTTGCTGTTACTTGATTTCAGACTAAGAATTGCTCGTTTGGCTTGATGTCAACAAAATTAGACGCTAGGAAATTGTGCGCTATTTAAGTAGTGATTTATTCCATGGGTATCATAAGTCCCATGCGCGTCTATATCCCTATCTCCCTTTTAATGACTTTTTTCCAGCTTTCCTTCAATTTTCTTCTTGTTTCTGTAGTCCTTGGTTTGCTTGCCTTTTATGTCTGATTTTCCTATAAGATTCCCATGAAAACTAATTTTGAATAAGAGTCGAGTCATGGATTTTAGATGAGATAATGAATGACACGGCTGTCGGTTTCACATGTTTTTATTCTTGAGACACAAGCTATTTTCCGAGAATTACTCTCTATCAGTCATTTTCTAGGGCGAAACTCAGAATTTATTGCAATAAGCTCCTCAGTCCTGATTTTATTTATTGTCCTCAACTACTCTGTTTGAACGACTCCAGCGTACTTTCAAATTAACATTGAGATCTCAGACTCTACACAAATGCTTTCTTTTTGCGTTTTCGAAGGCAATTTCGAGTTAGCATTTGCCAGTTGTAAATATTTCTAAAGGAAATAAAGTGCACTTGACCAAATTACTTTAAAGGTGAGCAATTTTTGCATGAGAGTTTTTATTGCACGGAAATATTTGCTCAATAATGACCTCTCTTGTTGCTCCGTTCGATAATACAAATAGGAAAATAAAAATCCTTTCCTTCATTTGCACTGCCGCGCCGGCTGCTCCTTTGAAGCCGTCCTATAACTCTCGAAATTATTATAACTTTGAACTCCCTTAACTAGAGCGGTGATTTATTTTTCATAGGTATGCGATTAAATTTCTTCACCAGATTAATCTAGTTTCAAACGCATAACTTTTGCTTTCTTAAGACATCTGTTTTGATTAGTTTTCCGTTGAAATCGTTTTCAGGAAGAATCGGTCAGAGGCACAATACGGGATTTCTTGCAAATGCATGGTGTCAGCATGCAGGGTCAGCTTACTGGTCGGATTTTGGCCAACATCCTCCATGGCATAAGTTCCCCTCAGTTCCCTGCACAGGCCTGGTGTCGCTCATTTCGATTCTGGCGAGCTCATTTGGATGTTGACTGGCCAACCCTCAAACGGATCGCCACGGACGAGCTAGTTACATCTGCATACATTTGATCTTCCAGTTTTAGTGTATTCTTAGTCATTTCAATCTTTGTCTATGTCAATCAACTTATTCTGATGTGTATTTTTGCATTTTTGATGAAGCTGCAATTTTGCTAGATCTTTTGAATTGCATTTTGTTTTTTATGCCCATAAAAGTACGTTTTCAGCATCTTCAGTACTTAAAATTTTTGTTGTGAATTTCAACACTAAAAAAGCAATTCCCGCTCCCCGTTGGCCCATTATAACTACGTCGATTACTTTCCGTAGTTTAGCAGCTGAGCCGTTTTATCTATCGAATCATTTGATCGCTCCATATGAGAAAACAACGCCGATAAGCTTGACCTTCTTCATCGCCTTTATTCTCACATCTTTATTTATAACTAAGGACTACGTTCTCTCTATTATAGATTTCCAAATGAATTAATCAACTACTCCTACTCCTGCCTTCAGGCTCTGGATAATCCATGCCTATGCTTGCTGGGGAGCCCTGACCCGTACCTGGAATCGTACTTCGGAGATTTAATGATGCTGAATTATATCTGGTGTTTTCTGCTGGCTGTCAGTGTAGGAATCTAAGGTGCTTAATAAACGGGTGACACATTGTCGTTATTGGCCGTCAGAGTAACAGCATTGAGTTGTCCCCATCCTTCGTTAAATATATAGAAAAGCCTGGAGTCATGCCCATCAAGGGCCGTCGGATTAGTTCCATGAAACGCCTCAGCTTTTAATACGGTGTATTTTTGTTTTGTTTTCACTGTTGTCTCCAGATCTCCGTTTACTTTGAATGTCCTTATGTCTCTCTTTGCGGCCTCGGGCCACCTGACAAGTCTGAATGAAGGCTTTCGAGTTACTTAGCAAGACGATTGAGTTCACAATAGTCACTCAAGTCCTCTATACAACTTATTTCGGTTAGATATGGGTTAGACTTTATCTTGGATTCTTAAAATATTTATGGAAACAGTCCCATATTATATTCACAATTTGGGTACCGACATGTCTAATTAACGCGTAGGCTAACTCGGGTATGGGGTGTCCATTTTGAGTCGTCATTACCTACGACAGAATATTTAACAGAGTTTCAGTCGAATCATCTCAAATGGAGATGCCCTGAACAAACTGTTGTGGATTTACATGTATTTCATGGTAATGTTTATTTTTTGGGTCCCAATACAACCCCAGTTATTACAAGAAATTAGTCGTTTTTTATGTAATGAAATAAATTGCCATTGCAGTTCTGAAGTCTTTCTGTCCGTTAGACTGTACGAAAGACATCAATTCTAGTGTGGAAATAGGTGGTCTGGTCTATGGTAGCCAAGCTCAGACATAGCGCGTGTAATTTCGCATTTGCATCCTGGATATGGATGTAGTGCCTCGGCTTTGTACGGTGACCATCCTGGATAACTATATATGAATCCTTCTGTTGCCAATGGTGGCTCCCAAATTACATCCTCTGTTTCGCGCTTAAATCTTGCCAACGAATGCTCAGCGTAGGGGTGGCGTTTTAATTTCATCTCCAGAAACATGCCTGAACATCGTATTTGAATGACATTTACTATGTTACCAGTAGTATTTCTCGGTGGAAGTCTGATTGTTCGGTAATAGTTGGGCCTTTCCAAATGTAATATCGTTCGTATTGCTTTGGAAATTGTCTGTAAAATTAGCAAAACTTTTACAATACCAGGATGTGTTCGAAGTTTTGGATACCCATTTTTGGCAGAGCAGACGCATCAACAGTTATAAGTTTTCTACCATCTATAAGGTTGTCAAGAAAGCAAGCCTATGCAAATACATGAAAATATTTATTTACTCTGTAGTATGGAAAGCCTAACTTAGCAATCCAGTCGGCTACCTTTTCCGTACTCCAGTAAAGTGCCTCAGGAATGGATTCTCTCATGCTGTGATACGAGAATAAGTTTGTGCTATTTTTCACAATTGAATTTTCTGCAAGAGCTTCCTTAAATACCAATTTCGATGGCGTCTAGCAGCGACCGCTGGGATTTTGGCGTTGGTCGGTTTTATCTTTCCCCAGGCAACATTTGAGTACGGCAAGGCCGCTTTCCCATGGTAGCGTCCAAGGTCAATGCTGTTTGACTGCTTAGAATTATTCTGTTTCCCGAATATTTATTCAGACTTCTCGGAGTACAGGAATGCGCGCAAGATTCAGCCACTGCCAAGACCCTTGATAGCACCTCGTATCAGGATTTAGTCTAACTAAGAACTTTTAAGGATATGAAATTGGGGCTCAGGACCTTAGGGATAAGAACACTGGGGTCAAACTATGACGCGGGCAGGTATGTACTCAGGTTTCCAGGTAGAAATATAGCTAGCCCCTTTGGAGATAAAGCTGCAATTACCTTTGTAATGAAAGTCAGTCAGTGAAAAGCAGGTGTTTACGTCGTATTCAAAGATATCTAGCAAGACTACTTTGACGCATATTAAAGCCACGATCCCAGAATCTAAATTTTGAGCTGACTGTAAGCTATCCTGTTGTGTAAAGCATTATCTATCAATAATAGAGCACGCTTCTTGTGTTTCATTTAGAATAATTGTATCAGGAATCGAAATCATGTCCGATTTTTGAATACAAGCTGGTAAGGTGAAAGGTCTGTTGATTTAGACGCATAACGTCTCGCTCAAAAAATGTACGAGGCACCACACAGTCCTCTTACGTTTGCAAACTGATAAAAGTCATGAATTTCAAGTGAATAACTGTTTTTGCATTGAAGCCGTAGTGTCCAATAAAGGGTGCTCTTCTGCCGCTTATAGAAAGGTTGTGAGTAAATCAAGCTCGATCACTGTATTAGAATATGGCACACACCGAATTCTATTCACAGACTTTATACCCTGTTGGAACACTTTCTCGACAAGGTCACTGCCTATTTTCGTTCAGAATACTGATAAGGGCCCTCTGTGTTCCAAATTTGCTCTAAGGACAACACTAACGTTCGTACAAGGAGTTCCGAGAGAACACGTCATAAGGCATGGGCTAGTTACCTTGTGAGCCACTTTTACTTTTGACATGATGGCATCACATTTCTAAGTCGTTTACAGGCCATGCCTATTTATACGTTTATGAATGCTATATTTCTTTGGTCGCTGTCCATTTCCTTATAAAAAAAGGAACATAACTGAATTAAAAATCATTTTCAAGCACTATATTTGATTTTTTTAGAATTTAGAATTTATATTTGGTTAGCACCGGGAAAGTACTGTCTAAGGTTCAGTTTAGCCAGCAGTGTGCG